>JAWQFJ010028073.1:50000-57500 GCA_034096865.1 Theodoxus fluviatilis | reverse complement strand
TATCTGTCCATGTCTGTATGTATCTGTCCATGTCTTTCTTTATCTGTCCATGTCTCTCTGTATCCGTCCATGTCTCTCTGTATCCGTCCATGTCTCTCTGTATCAGTCCATGTCTCTCTGTATTCGGCCATGTCTCTCTGTATATGTGCATGTCTCTCTGTATCTGTGCATGTCTCTCTGTATCTGTCCACGTCTCTCTGTATCTGTGCATGTCTCTCTGTATCTGTCCATGTCTCTCTGTATCTGTCCATGTCTCTCTGTATCTGTCCATGTCTCTTTGTATCTGTGCATGTCTCTCTGTATCCGTCCATGTCTCTCTGTATCTGTGCATGTCTCTCTGTATCTGTCCATGTCTCTCTGTATCTGTCTATGTCTCTCTGTATCTGTGCATGTCTCTCTGTAACCGTCCATGTCTCTCTGTATCTGTCCATGTCTCTCTGTATCTGTCTATGTCTCTCTGTATCTGTGCATGTCTTTCTGTAACCGTCCATGTCTCTCTGTATCTGTCCATGTCTCTCTGTATCCGACCATGTCTGTATCCGTCCTTGTCTCTCTGTATCTGTGCATGTCTCTCTGTATCTGTTCATGTCTCTTTGTATCTGTCCATGTCTCTCTGTATCCGTCCATGTCTCTCTGTAGCTGTCCATGTCTCTCTGTATCGGTCCATGTCTCTCTGTATCTGTCCATGTCTCTTTGTATCTGTCCATGTCTCTCTGTATCTGTCCATGTCTCTCTGTATCTGTCCATGTCTCTCTGTATCTGACCATGTCTCTCTGTATCCGTCCATGTTTCTCTGTATCTGTCCATGTCTGTTTGTATCTGTCCATGTCTCTCTGTATCTGTCCATGTCTCTCTGTATCTGTCCATGTCTCTTTGTATCTGTCCATGTCTCTCTGTATCTGTCCATGTCTCTCTGTATCTGTCCATGTCTCTCTGTATCTGCCCATGTCTCTCTGTATCTGTGCATGTCTCTCTGTATCTGTCCACGACTCTCTGTATCTGTCCATGTCTCTCTGTATCTGTCCATGTCTCTCTGTATCTGTCCATGTCTCTTTGTATCTGTCCATGTCTTTCTGTATCCGTCCATGTCTCTCTGTATCTGTCCATGTCTGTTTGTATCTGACCATGTCTCTCTGTATCTGACCATGTCTCTCTGTATCTGTCCATGTCTCTCTGTATCTGTCCATGTCTCTCTGTATCTGTTCATGTCTCTTTGTATCTGACCATGCCTCTCTGTATCTGTGCATGTCTCTCTATATCTGTCCATGTCTCTCTGTATCTGTCCATGTCTCTCTGTATCTGTCCATGTCTCTCTGTGTCTGTCCATGTCTGTTTGTATCTGTCCATGTCTCTCTGTATCCGTCCATGTCTCTCTGTATATGTCCATGTCTGTTTGTATCTGTCCATGTCTCTCTGTATCTGTCCATGTCTCTCTGTATCCGTCCATGTCTCTCTGTATCTGACCATGTCTCTCTGTATCTGTCCATGTCTCTCTGTATCTGTCCATGTCTCTCTGTATCTGTCCATGTCTCTCTGTATCTGTCCATGTCTCTCTGTATCTATATGTATCTCTTTGTACAATCTATCTCTATCTCTGTCTTTTCGTCTGCCTTAGTGCCTTTTTGACTGTCCGTCCGTCCGTCCCCCTGTCGATCTGCCTCCCTGACACACATACGCACACACTCGCATGTGCGCTAGCACACACGCAACCACACACGCAACCACACACACACACACAAACAAACATGAATGCACGCACACACACACACACACACACACACATACACACATACACACACTCACCCACACGCACATAGCACGCAAGCACATCACACATACACGTATATATAAACAAGTACACACACGTACACACACACAGGCACGTACACACACAAACACACGTACACACACACACGCGCGTACACACATACAAGCACATACGTACACACAAGCACGTACACACACACACACACACACACACACACAAGGCTGAGTCGATTTTTGACGAGACGGATAGAGTGTTTGGCGCTAGTGAAACCTGACCTTCGTGCAGGAGGCATTGGGCTGTTCAGGAACCGCTATCTAATCACCAACAAACAAATGGACTCCATCGGAATGACTGGCATTTCAGGTACACAAACACACGCGCGTACCCGCACGCACACACACATACACACATACACACACGAGCGCGCACCCATGCAGTGCCGCCCAAGCATATACCTACACGCACATACACAATACTGTACAATTTATTGCTCTTGGAATTCTGCTTTTCTACGCTTCAAACAGGTCACTTTGAGAGGGGTTTCATCTTGGACAAATATATCTTATTTACATGAGAGTGTAATTATAAACAATTATACATTGTTTACGTTTCTCAGTGTGTTAAAACACAGACACCCACCCACCCACACAAAACCCACCCAGGTATCAAACGCCAACACACACACACACACACACACACACACACACACACACACACACACACAAACACACACACACACACACACACACACACACACACGTTTGCACGCAAGCGCTCGCACAGATTCACACAGAGATAACATGATTGCGAACGCTCTCTCTCTCGCGCGCGCGCGCGTCAAATAGCTACATGAAAACTGCAGGGTTAGTATTATGGCGTGTCCAAAATTATTTCATGACGTGAACTTTCTTTGTACTTCTACAAGTACAGACTTCCTTACTGTGTGGCACCGCAGTATGGGGTGTAAAGAAATAGGAAGTAGTTGAAAGAGTATACGTTTTTGCTCGTAAAAAGTTCTTAGGGCTAGACACCAGGGGCCGGTTGCTCAACAATCAGTTATTGGCTAGCTGTCAGCTAAAACGCAACCTACCAGCTAAATTAGCGCCGGATAGCTTAACTGGGTTGCTCGAGCACCAGTTTGACTAACTGACAGGTAAGTTAGCGGGAATAATTTAGAAGTGGTCGGAGCAGCTCTAAAGTCCCTTAGTTGGGAGGTAAAAATGGCGGCGTTCATTCACCAGATTTTTCGTCAGCGATATCAGAGACGAAATCGGGTGTATCGAGATCGCTTTGATCCTTTTGTGGAGTTGGGACGGTTGGGAAGGGGTAGTAGGGTATATTTCGTGACCAAATTTGACTATGAAGTGACTTTTTTAGGTCCTCGCAAGTTTCAGTCGGCCTTCTTCCTATGATCGCATTTTTGGTGGACCAACTCGGATCATATATATATATATATAAAACAGTCTTTAATAGTGTCAAAAGTGCTATTGATTGCTGGAGGATATCTTCCCTACTCACTGTGCACGTAATTTGGAGCTCTGGGGCCGGTTGCTCAACAGATGGCTACCTGCCAGCTAAATTAGTGTCAGTTAGTGACTAGTTGCAAGGTAACTAGCTAGCAGTTAGGCACACTATCTATCGGAGTTGCACAGCGTCAATTTAACTGAAAGGTAACTAACTACCTTGAAGGCTCGAAGACCATCTCCTAGCCAACAGCCCCGTGCCAGTGCCAGCAACAACCTGGAAACGATACATCGATGACATATTCCTTCTGTGGACCCGCTCGGATGCCGAGCTCCAACAATTCTCGGAATTCCTCAACCAATTCCATCCCTCCATCAAGTTCACCTTGAAGTCCTATGACCAAGAAGCACCCTTTCTGGACATTCTCATCACCCTGCTAGATGGTTTCCTCCAAACTGACCTTTACTCCAAACCCACTGATGTACATGGATACCTCCACAGTCTGTCCTCCCACCCTCACCACGTCATCCGAAACCTCCCCTACAGCCTCTTCCTCCGTCTCCGCCGACTGTGCTCTAGCACTGACACCTTCCATCAGAGATGTGATGAACTGAAAAATCAGCTCAGAGCCCGAGGCCACCACCTTCCTACCATCACCAAGGCCAGGACCATTGTCAGCACTAAGTCCAGACAAGAGTGCTTACTATACAAGGCCAAAAAGAAGAACCAGCGGGCCCCCTTTGTCGTGACCCACCACCCCAACAACCCTCCTTTGCGCTCCTGGGTCGGAGAACTCCACCAGGCGATGACCCAAAACCAGCCCACGCATGGCACAAGCTGTACCCGATCCACCCATTCTGGGGGAGAGAAACAGCCGCTCCCTACGGGCCTTGCTGATGCCCTCCGTACTTCCCACTCCCGTCGATTCCGACCCTGGCTCCTACAAATGCCAGAGTTCCCGCTGCGTCATCTGCCAGTATCATCTTGTGGAGGGCCGCACATTCACTAGCCAACAGACCAATGAAACATTTCACATCAGACACAAACTCACATGCACGACATCCAATCTCATATACATCCTGTATTGCACTAGATGCAACCACACACAGTATGTCGGAGAAACAAGCAACTCACTCAAACAACGCTTCTACCAGCATCGCTCGAACATCAACACCAACAAGAACACCTGCACTCTCATTACTGAACACTTCTCCCTACCCAACCACACACTGCACGACCTCAGATGCATGCCGGTAGAGAAGTCCTACACGGACAGCACTGAAGTACGACGCAGGCGGGAACGTTTCTGGATGCACAAACTCTCTACTTTGACACCGAATGGCTTGAACACTTTGTTATAATGGTTCTTCCATTCTGGGTCCTCCCCAGTGGATCTTTTGACTTTGCTTGTGACTCTGCGGGAACGTTGTCTCGGTCAGATATTTGTGGCTAGCTCGATTCACCAGCCGCAGTAGAACAGCTTGACAAGACACGCACACGTATGTCGTCATGCGTGACGTAGACACGTCGGATTGGATAGGTGATGATTTGTCAAACCCTTCAGTCCTGAGGAAGGCTTTCAGCCGAAAATTTGACGTTAAGTAAGGCTTGTTTGTTTGCTCGCTTGTTTTTTCTTAATATATATATATATATATACACACACCATTCTTTATCATGCTACAACTCCTTATGGCAAGAACTGGTCCTATATGGCTGGGGATACATTGTGCTAGTTAGGCTATGCAAAGGTTGCAAGATCGCTTTAGGCACTCGCGGGATGGAAACAGTCTTGGCAGTGAGAGATTCTTCTTATATTCAGTCTTCAAAGCATGTTTGCTCACGAAACATATGTAACTTTCCTTACCATCAAAGGATTCAGAGACGTTTATGTACGCTTTCGTTTACGTATTAACTGTCTAGAGATCAGTCAGCGCTACGGTGTCAATGGAACCAGGGACCTGACCCCTTCCCCGTCCTTCTGTCCTGCCTCTCTCTGCGAAACTGGCAAGCGCAAGTAACCATGCACGTCAGTCTGCTCTGCGTGTATCCAGGAAGGCGTTTTTCTCACTGACAGAGGATTATTTCGAAAACACAACACCTCCCAAGCAGTTCCCACACTTCCCAAGCTGTCTCCACACTTCCCAAGTAGTTCCCACACTTCCCAAGTAGTTCCCACACTTTCCAAGTAGTTCCCACACTTCCCAAGCAGTTCCCACATTTCCCAAGCAGTTCCTACACTTCCCAAGCTGTTTCTACACTTCCCAAGCAGTTTCTACACTTTCCAAGCTGACTCCACACTACCCAAGCAGTTCCCGCACTTCCCAAGTAGTTCCAACACTTATCAAGCAGTTCCCACATTTCCCAAGCAATTCCCACTTTTCGCAAGCAGTTCCAACACTTCCCAAGCTGTCTCCACACTTCCCAAGCAGTTCCCACACTTCCTAAGCAGTCCTCTCACTTCCAAAGCAGTCGCCACACTTCCCAAGCAATGTCTACACTTCCCAATCAGTTCCCAATCTTCCCAAGCAGTTCTCACACTTCCTAAGCAGTTCCAACATTTCCCAAACAGTGTCCACATTTCCCAAGCAGTTCCTACACTTCCCAAGCAGTTCCCACACCTCCCAAGCAGTTCCCACATTTCCTAAGCAGTGTCCACATTTCCCAAACATTTCCCACACTTTCCAAGCTGTTTCCACACTTTCCTAGCAGTTCCCGCACATCCCAAGCAGTTCCCACACTTTCTAAGAAGTTCCCACATTTCCCAGCAATGTCCACATTTCCCACGCATTTCCCACACTTCCCAAGCTGTATCCACACTTCCCAAGCTGTCTATACACTTTCCAAGCAGCCCCCGCACTTCCCATGCAGTTCCCACATTTCTCGAGCAGTTTCCAGACTTCCCAGGATGTCTCCACATTTCCCAAGGTGTCTCCAGACTTCCCAAGCAGTTCCCAAACTTCCCAAGCAGTGTCCACACTTCCCAAGCAGTGTCCGCACTTCCCAAGCAGTTTCCACACTTCCCTAGCTGTTCCCACACTTCCCAAGCAGTGTCCGCACTTCCCAAGCAGTTTCCACACTTCCCAAGCAGTGTCCGCACTTCCCAAGCAGTTTCCACACTTCCCAAGCAGTGTCCGCACTTCCCAAGCAGTTTCCACACTTCCCAAGCAGTGTCCGCACTTCAAAAGCTGACTATACACTTCCCAAGCAGTCCTCACCCTCCCCAAGCAGTTCCCACACTTCCCAAGCAGTGTCCGCACTTCCCAAGCAGTGTCCGCACTTCCCAAGCAGTTTCCACACTTCCCAAGCAGTGTCCGCACTTCCCAAGCAGTTTCCACACTTCCCAAGCAGTGTCCGCACTTCCCAAGCAGTTTCCACACTTCCCAAGCAGTGTCCGCACTTCCCAAGCAGTTTCCACACTTCCCAAGCTGTTCCCGCACTTCAAAAGCTGACTATACACTTCCCAAGCAGTCCTCACCCTCCCCAAGCAGTTCCCACACTTCCCAAGCTCAAACTTTGATTGTACGCGTTTCGGTGTTAGAACTCTTTCTAGCGCTCGGTTCCCACATTTCCCAAGCAGTTCCCACACCTCCCAAGCAGTTCCCACACCTCCCAAGCAGTCCCCACACCTCCCAAGCAGTTCCCACACTTCCCAGGCTGTTTCCACAATTCCTATGCAATGTCCACACTTGTCAAGCTGTTCCCACATTTCCCAAGCAGTTCCCACACCTCCCAAGCAGTTCCCACACTTCCCATGCAGTTCCCACACTTCCCAGGCTGTTTCCACAATTCCTATGCAATGTCCACACTTGTCAAGCTGTTCCCACACTTCCCAAGCAGTTCCCACACCTCCCAAGCAGTTCCCACACTTCCCATGCAGTTCCCACACCTCCCAAGCAGTTCCCACACTTCCCAGGCTGTTTCCACAATTCCTAAGCAGTTCCCGCACCTCCCAAGCAGTTTCCACACTTCTCAGGCTGTTTCCACACTTCCTAAACAATGTCCACACTTATCAAGCAGTTCCTACACTTCCCAAGTAGTTCCTACACTTCCCAAGTAGTTCCTACACTTCCCAAGTAGTTCCTACACTTCCCAAGTAGTTCCTACACTTCCCAAGTAGTTCCTACACTTCCCAAGTAGTTCCTACACTTCCCAAGTAGTTCCTACACTTCCCAAGTAGTTCCTACACTTCCCAAGTAGTTCCTACACTTCCCAAGTAGTTCCTACACTTCCCAAGTAGTTCCTACACTTCCCAAGTAGTTCCTACACTT
>JAWQFJ010028073.1:5000-45000 GCA_034096865.1 Theodoxus fluviatilis | reverse complement strand
CCCTTCCTGGCTCCTCTCTAGGTATTCGCCAAGACTTGACAACTATTTGTCACGACTTGGGATCTGTGCTCGTCATGTAATGCCGTAGGGCGCGTTTGTTTGGCCCAAAATCTCGATATTCTCCCTTAATGGCTAGTCGAGGGCGAGTGACACGCTCCTACAGCTAGAAAAACGACCAACCATCTAGCAAGGCGGAAGAACATGGCTGCGTCCCGGCGCCAGAGTCGGTGAAGAAATTGCCGATAGACGAAATCACTGACGATACAGATATCACATCAGTTTTTCACTTGATGGAACACATCATGGTGTCATATCGAATGGCACGGGAACTTTGTCAACGAAAAAAAGCAACCCGGGTTCAACTGAAGACAATTTTGTCGAAAATGTTAGGCCTCGATTCATTTCGATCAATTCAAGGGACATAATTCATAGAGCGTATATACGTATACGGTGTTGCGTGTTTGCAAATGATTGAAAACTTTTCGGCAGTGCATGTCCAGAAATAACCTATACACCTACTCCTCAAAATATACAAATGAACACTCGAACAGCATATACTTCCGTGTACGTACACTTTTCCATTCTCGGATCCTGAGAAGTACATTACAGGCACTGTTATCTCCAAACACCAGACCAACGCGCACTGTCTCCGCCATTTTGGCTCATCCTGGTCACTGCAGCGGGAAGCATCGAGGGATCTCCGGACCTCCCTCTGCCTCCCGCCTTCACGAGTGTGTCCTTAGAGTTATTTTGCCTCAGACTTATTTGTTGGTTACGCCGATTCTTAACTGGTGTTTGCCAAGTCTTGGCAAATACTGACCAAATATTCGGTCAAAATTTGCCGGGTCTTGGGATATGTTTCGTTGAATATTTGGTCAAGTGTTCCGGTTCTTAATGGGTTTTTGCCAAGACTTCGCAAATATTTGCCCAAACTTGGAATATTGGCTCGACAGGTAATGCCAATAGCTATTGTAGCGAGATATTCGTGAGATCCCCTCAGAGCACAATGGCGGAAAGAAATGTGTCGCGTCGTTTACATTTACAGCCATTGCTCACTTACGATATAAGCATGATGCCGATCGATGCCTTGATGCAAATGTCCTTTGTTTAAGAGATCTTGGCTTGGTTTCGACAAGCTATTAAGAAGCTAAAGATTTTTACCAAGACTTGGTGCAATTTTTGCCGAATTTTTGCCAATAAGTAATTTGCCAATACTTGGTAAATGTTAGACAAGATTTATTTGTCAATTTAGAGCAGGCTTTAAGAACAGCCTTAACGCCAAGTCTTTGTTGTCGTAAAGTACCTGTCTCTGTCTCTTCTCACTTGCCCAATAATTCTCTTCGTTTTCGTCCCCATCCCCTCCCCCCAACTTCTATTCCCCACCCCCACTCCTACCCAAAACCCCAACCCCACCTTCACCTCACTCCTACCCCTACCCCGTCAACCGCGGTTACTCTTCCTGCCTACCGTTCATGCGTAAGCATTTCAGTCCAGTTTCGCACCCATCTCTACCCTGTATCTCCCAAAGCAGGCAGAGATACAGATATAGAAAAAATGTTTTGCACTGAAGAAAAATAGCTCGCTTTCCCATATCATCTTTCACTTGCTATAGGACGATTGTTAGGCCCAACGCCTGTCGCGAAGTCCTGGCTCCTGGAATGCAGTGCAGGCAACACCAAGACTATGGGTTGTATCATTTCCTACAAGTCATGTGCATACACAAAGGGTACGCCATACACCTCCAGGAAATAATCTTCGTCAAGATGACTGATTGATCAACTACGGTATCGACATTGATGACTAAGGTGAGCGCTCTAGTATATAACATACATCTTGAGCTCCTCGACGTTCTCAAAAGAAGCAGCAACAGCAGTAGGTTGGCTTTCGGGACCCACTTCATTAGCTGGGTCAAGGAGGCTACTGGGAGCACTGAAACTTTATCTGGTCATCAGAACCCTGTTTGCGCTCAATTGACATGGATATGGATTCAGTCACCTGCTGCAGCTATTCTGTCATTCAAACCACCCGAGATGACTTCGAGTCCAACTTTCGCGCAACAGGAAAGCAGTCAACGCATTCAGCTCCAAGAGACAGTTGCATCCCAGTCCTCACAAAGAAGAGCGACCGATTTTGCATGATTATGGTCAAACTGTCAACAATTTTCAAACACAGAACTTGTCAAACAATACGGCTACGAAAACTAACATCAGCATACCTACTGTCGATGGAGACTAAAATAAAAAACTTGAATGCGAGGTAAGGTTTGAGAGTTGGAAGGATCTCGGCAGAGGAGAAACTAATGAATAATCATGACAAGAAAATGAGAAAAATGAGAGCATCCAAGAGTTAGTGAGCAGTAGTTACAAAGCGATGGAAAAAACATTTAAGGACATCCTGTTGCACGGGTTGATACAGATGCGTCCATCCTTCTAATGACAGGCAAGATGTTATGTCGGCCTTCTACCCTCCATTCAACTTATCTTGGTTTCTACATCAAAGCCCGTCTGCCCTCTCGATTCCATTTTCCTATCTTTTTGTCTCTGATAAACAACTGCCATCTCCACTTTCCAGGCCCAAACTCAAAGCTCCATCCACTTTCCAAACTCGCCTCAGCCCAACACAGATATGGACAGCCCCCCCCCCCCCCCCCCCCCCCCCCCCTCCCATCCCACCCACTCACCCCGCCCCCCATCCCAAACTTTTCCAAAACTTTGACCAAAAGACATAGATCCATCATTTGGGCAAGTCTATGCAGAGATCGAGGGCAGACCGGAAACCCTTCCACTCGTGGGCCTAACCAGTGGATTCGTCCGAGGAAAGGGGTGAGGACCCTACTTCGCCGGCAGGCCACGGCATCTGATTGTCTGCGTTTTTATATGGGCGATTATGCTCGAAACAGCCGAATCACCTTCACGACTGCTGCAAATACGATATTCATCGTAACCCAATTCAGCTGAAACCGCATTGCGTACACAGTTTGTCAATTATTCACACTTTATTATCATTCCGTGGGCGGAATAACCGTCCAAGATTGCATATGTGAGCGAGCGAGCGAGCACGTAATAATTTGGTTGTCATTCTGTGTGGGAGTCACTGCGAATTAAACGACCACCATCGCACCCATTTCCTCGGACGAGTCCACTAGTGTGGCCCATCAGTGTGGGGGGGGGGGATTCCGGCAGACCAGCATGTCTTGTGGTCTTCCAGGCCTTACTACTGTTCCAGGATACGCTGTGTTGGACTATCCCCCGCAGCGTTTTGGCTCTGTAATAGGAACTTTTTTCCTACGTCAGAGTGCTCCTTGCGAAGTTAACCATCTCGTTCTGCACGATCTTTGCAGTAGACGTCCCGACTGAAACTAACACTCCTCCATTGTCGTGACATCCTGTCTGGTCCTGTCCTTAGTGCGAGACTGAGACAAGGTTGGGTAGAAACTGCGGCACGTCTGCACGGGACTGGCATGCCGTCTACAGTTACTGATTGCCACACGGAGGGCTGTGCCAGGAGCCTTTAATGAAGGGTTTGCTGGGGGCGAGCTCGGCGTCGTTAGGCCGTGTCTGCTGTCAGCACTGTGCGGTGACGTCACGCTGCCCTGGTTCACTGGCCGTGGCTGCCAGATCGTGGCAGGATAAGGATCAGCCCTGGCGCCGGTGTCCCCTTCGCCTGAAGATCAACTGTCGTCAACAGGTGTGTATCAAGGCAATCCTACACCGGCTCATTTCAACAGGATTTCTTTTGTTGGCAACTAGGCGTGGAACTTGCTGTGACAATCAGACGGACTGCAGTAGCTGAGTGTTTAGTGCGCTCGAATGCTAAGTGAGTGGTTCGGCCGCCATCTCAGGTCCAAAACTTGTTTTTCTCCTGCATGGTTTTTTTAAAAGTGTGTATTAAGAACAACTCATCTCAGCAAAGAATATGTGTGTAGGTCACTGCACGTGAGCTTTGCCGTGACAAATCATAGCGTCGCCCAGGCTTCAAATTTCATCATCTCCTGTCTGGTCTGCAAGAACAGAGGCATGATGGCCGCCTGGACTTCTCTGTATTGCTCCCGCCACAAGACCCCGCTCTGGTCGGCCCAGCAACTCAAATGATACATTGTAGATAAGTTGGAAGGGAAGGGAAGTTCCTGTTAACACGTCCAACTTATCTTCAATGTATGCCAGTTCCTGGCAGCCCACCCTCCAGTGCTCTCCCCTCTTGCATGAGTACACGGTCAGCCCCTCAGCCTCTACTCGCTTGTTGAAACCATGTCTTTTGACAGTCGGAGATGGGTAAGCATGTTTTGGGGTTGGACGATGTGCGAGGCGCAGTGCCGTGGTTCTATCCCTGGGACGGGAAGAATCTAGGTTTATTACAATATCTTGAAAATATTCTACTGGCTGCAACCCTGTGTCGCAGATCTGTCCATGTGTGTAATTCTGTCTGTGTGTGAATGATACTTGGTGAACACCTACGATGCACCTACCCCTCTGTATGACTGCGTTATCTTTTGTTCATAGTCTACGACGTGCCAAAGCAAAAAACAAAAAAGAATAAACAGAAACTTTCCTTCCCTTCCAACTTATCTACAATGTATACCAGTATCTGGCAACCCACCCCCAGTGCTCTCTCCTCTTGCATGAGTACACGGTCAGCCCCTCTACTCGCTTGTTGAAACCATGTCTTTTGACAGTCGGAGATGGGCGAGCATGTTTTGGGGTTGGATGTGCAAGGCGCAGTGCCGTGGTACTATCCCTAGGACGGGAAGAATCTAGGTTTATGACAATATCAAATGATACAGTGAAACCTCAGAATTACGACTACCTCAAAGTGGTCGTAATTCTAAGGTGGTCGTAATTCTTAAAACTTGACCCTCTGATCCAAGGATATCGACATCGTTTTCGTGGTAGTGAAGGAAATTCATTTCACTACATTTTCATGAACAGCAGTCAGTACCAACAGACAAAAAGACACTTGTCATTCTCGTACGAAGTATTTGGTCGCCGCGTTGAGCGAATCTTCCGGTACTTTCGGACTAGCTGCCTTTTCTCGCTTAAAACATCTTTTCGTTTGAATTTTTAGCATTTGTTTGGACAGACATTCAACTATCATTAAGTTTTTGCTATAAATGTTGCAAACAAATACGCTGCTAAAAAACTTTTAAAGCAAAAAAAAAAGGTGGCTAATCCGAAACTGCGAGAAATATCGTGCGTGCGTGATTGTTTGCATGTATTGGACTTATTTTCATATACGTTATGTTTTTCATACGAACAATGGTTAATCTGTTTTCAAATTGTCAGTTTGAGTCCCAGATTGCAGCGGCACGCTTAGAGCAACGCTGTGTAGCTTGGAGCGTGACATTGCCAGCAAAGCCTGCTGTTTTCATAAGCTGATAGCTTTGCGCCGGAGATTGCACTGCACTTGTGCCTTGCCAGTGTCACACTTGTACCTTGCCAGTGTCACACTTGTACCTTGCCAGTGTCACACTTGTACCTTGCCAGTGTCACACTTGTGCCTTGCCAGTGTCACACTTGTGCCTTGCCAGTGTCACACTTGTGCCTTGCCAGCGTCACACTTGTGCCTTGCCAGTGTCACACTGTTGAGCAAGTTGTCTCTAGCTGTGACCGGCACATGCCCTGATAAGGTCAACGTCCTATTGCAGTGACTATTTACGGCGCCTGCGCGCTATTTGCAAAATCACCAACACTGCAGTTCACATAAATTGTCCAGCCAACAATCCGCAAGTTTAATCTTAGCAACATTGATGAATCGAGGAATGTGAAGAATATAAGAACAGACGTGAATGCGGTTATAGCAAAAACATTGGTCTAATTCATAACATTTGGTTACAGTTTTCACAGAAAAGTGATCAGCATTTTACTCCATTTTGTTATTTGAAGATCCCTTGCTTAGTGCTCACACTGCGTCCGCACCAGAGACGTCATTGTCGTAACTGTGAGTTAAGGAAAATTAGCACTATTCGTCACTATCTTTCACACCAGGCCACTCAAATCCTTGTCACTTCCCTTGTTCTGTCCCGTCTTGATTATGGAAATTCTCTTCTTGCTGGCATTCCTGACACTCTGCTAAACAAACTGCAAAAAGTCCAAAACACTGCTGTTAGACTAGTTTTTAGATGTCCCAAGAGAACTCCCACATCCAAACTCCTTCGTGCACTGCATTGGCTCCCCGTCGCTCAGAGGATAGAGTATAAGCTAGCCACTATGTGTTTCAACTTCTTCAATCAAACTGCACCACACGCACTCAAAGAAATTCTCACTGTCTACACCCCCGCTAGAAATAACCGTTCAGCTGCAGACACCAAAACGTTAAATGTCCCCCGTCGCAAAAAGAAAACCCAAGGACAGCGAGCTTTTTCTTACATCGGCCCTGTAACGTGGAATAGCCTACCTTTCCCTGTCCGTCACTCTGATTCCATGTCCCAGTTCAAAACCTCCCTAAGACACACCTGTTCCGGTCAGTCTTTTCTGACGAGCAGTGAGGTGCTTCACAAGGCGCCTCTCTTATGTTTCGTGTTTTGTTTATTGCCTGCTATGTTAATTAATTGTATTGTATTTAACTCTTCTTTTAATTCAACTGTACAGTGTGCGAGTGTTGGAATGCTTTGTATGAGTGTGGACTTTTCATTGTAAATGCCATGAGCTTGCCTATTAGGGAAGGTATGTGCGTATAAATAAGCTGTATTATTATTATTATTTAACTGAGTTGGGTCTTCCAACGATGGAACTCTTCAGTCTAGTGTAGCGCCCACTAACTGTCAAAAACCATCACCTCACATGATCACTGGACGCTATTGTGAGGCTATGGATGGTATGGGACTGAAAAAGGTGGTCATAAAAGTGAATTCCGAGGTGATAATAATTTTTACACTTTTGGGCAAAGGTAGAAATAATTTCGAGACTCAAAAAGTGGAGATAATTTAGAGGTGGTCGTAATACCGAGGTGGTCGTAAGGTGATGATTCACTGTGTTTCTAAAAATTATTTTCGTTCTCTGCTTCGAAGATTTACACATTGTAGGGTCCCCAACTATCAGACGTTCTCTCATGGGCTGACTTCCAAGCATGTCCACCATGCTCAAGCAGCGAGCAGACATCGCCTGCTCAGGCCTGGGCACAGCATGCAGGGCGGCCCGAGCATTTCCAGTGACTGTCTGTGCGAAGAACTCGCAGCCGACAGGAAATCAACTGACTGCCGCCATCTACGAGACAAAGAAGTGTTGATGAGGGACATGCAGGCGCTTGGCATGAAATGTCACGTTTTGGGAGGGATTTGTCAAGGGCCGCATAGGAGGAGAAGCTAGTTTCAGAGCAGTCAGAAGGAGGGACGGCGGAGCTTCCAGGAACTAGAGTAGCAGAGACGCACCCGACAGCAGGGACAGTGTCGGCAAAGCATCAGCACCTTCCCATGCAACCGCTGTGACAAGGTCAGCCTTTGGCAGGTTGGGTTGCATAGCTACAGCCTTGACTGCAACCCTCCAAAAAGCCTTGATCCATAGTCACACATAGATTACAGAGGCCCACTACAGAGAGAACAATATTTCCTCTTTTAGTGGTTTTCCGTTTGCACACGCACTCTCTCTCTCTCTCTCTCTCTCTCTCAAATCTCTCTCTCTCTCTCTTTCTCTCTCTCTCTCAAATCTCTCTCTCTCTCAAATCTCTCTCTCTCTCTCAAATCTCTCTCTCTCTCAAAACTCTCTCTCTCTCAAATCTCTCTCTCTCTCTCTCTCTCTCTCTCTCTCTCTCTCTCTCTCTCTCTCTCTCTCTCTCTCTCTCTCTCTCTCTCTCTCTCTCCCTCTCTCTCAAATCTCTCTTTTCAAGTGGTTTGAATCGGAGCTTGCCATTGACATATTTAAGAGACATAGCGTAGACATAGAGACATAACGTTCTATTAAAAGCGTGCATAAAAGCTGTTTTTGAAACTTGGAGAGAAGTGGTTGAAACTAACAGAAACATACGTGTTTGGAAAAAGGATTTCCTTAACCTTTCCGTCTGTACGTTTCAACGCTCTTAGTCTTGGAAGGTCTTTAGATGCAGACCCCATGGTGTCTTTAGCAGGCAAGAAGCTGCTGGAGCGTGGAGCCTGTGCGTGCTTACATCAGTGTTGTGGGGTGTCAGGGAACACGCCCTGGTGCAGCCCTGCCATCTTTGTCTGTCCCCAGCCAACCGGAAGTCACAGTAACACCTCCAGACAGCGACCCCTAGCGTCCGCCACAGCAACTCCAGCGCAGGGGAACTGACCCAGACCTTGTCTGACAAAGAAAACACTACCTAAATACCAAGACCCTCTGGAATAGGAGTTGGTGGAAGAGCCAGTTAACACCTACTGACGCCCAAACTATGGGCTGGAGTTGTGTGGCTGGGCGAGAGGGCGGAAGTGAGCATCGCTGCTGACACGCAGTGACGCCGGACACGCCCCTACCCAGACACAGGGGAAAGATGGACGCGGCAAGCAAAGCACCGCCACCCCCCACTTCGCACCCTTTCTCTGCACCCTTTTTGCTTTCCCACACCGTCTTTTGTGGCTCTTCATTCGAGGATAAGGTTTACCTGTCTGTCTGCCTGCCTGCCTGCCTGCCTGCCTGCCTGCCTGTACGTCTGTCTGTCTGCCTGCCTGCCTGTCTGTCTGTCTGTCTGTCTGTCTGTCTGTCTGTCTGTCTGTCTGTCTGTCTGTCTGTCTGTCTGTCTCTATTTGCTTGTCTGTGTGTGTATTTGTGTGTGTTTGTGTGTGTGTGTGTGCGTGCGCGCGCGCGTGGGTGTGTGACTGTGCGTCTGTGTGTCTTTCTGTGCGCCTTTCTGTATCAGCGTTTTTATGTGCGTGTGTCACTGCGTCTCTTTGTAAGGTGAGTCTGTCTGCCTGCCTGCCTGCCTGCCTGCCTGCCTGCCTGCCTGCCTGTCTGTCTGTCTGTCTGTCTGTCTGTCTGTCTGTCTGTCTCTCGGTCGGTCGGTCTGGCCTGCCCTGGTCTGGTCTGGTCTGGTCTGGTCTGGTCTGGTCTGGTCTGGTCTGGTCTGGTCTGTCTGTTGGTCCTCGTGCCTGCCGGTCAGTTGGTCTCCCTGTCTGTGTGTTTATCTGTATGTCCAGTGCAACGTTGTCGTAAGCAATCAATACAGCGTTCTAAACTCTAAAGTCTCGCACATCCTCTGATCCTCTACAAACACGGCTGTTCTGGAAATTATGTTTCAACAATCACTGTGGCTCTCTCCGATCCACATAGCATTTTCCCAATCCTAGTCGTGAACCTCTACGTCTTCGTGATTTGAAAGAGTCATTTATGTTTTCTTCATGACGCCATCGACTTCCAGAGCTACTTTGATCCACAAGAACACAACTTCATAACCGGTGCGAATTTGAAGAAATTCTAACATGCAGCCAAAGCTGTTCGACGCCGGAGACAATTTGTTGTTGCCTACCTTAAAGTTGACGAGTTTTTTCAACGCCGTCGATTTTTCATAATGTCAAATGAGTTTGAGTGACAGCGAGTACTTGAAATAATTAATCTGCTTTTGTTAGTCTCATTACCTTTGAACTTTAAAATCTTTCACGCATGGGTCTCGTTGTGCTGTCATCACTCCAGACGAGGGCAGCCGTCACCAGCGTACAAGCAGACCGCTGCCGTGGTCTTGCTGCTGCAAGGGAGCGACGGCACAGAGCTATCTCTGCTTCTGCCCTGACTTTAGCGTTCCTTGCCCCACCTGTGGTTGCCTGTGCGCCTCGGATTTTGGTCTCCGAAGCCACATTCACATTCACCGAAAATGACAACGTACAGTCTTCCTCGGTCCCCAGAGACCACCAAGAAGAAGAAGAAGCTTTGCATGCGACTGTCTGTGTTGGATGCAAAGCACGCCGGCATGTAAGCCAGTCCTCAGTGAGCGCTCCTCCGGGTGGATCTGCACAGATGGTGACGGATCCTCTGAGTGGAGGAGACATCATAGGATAATCCCCGCTGCTCTATATAGAGACAGACAGTCAATTACGGGGAGTGGATTTCAATTGTTTTCAATTATGTTTCATTAGGAACCCCGTGCCATGTAGATTGTTGGATGACGCTTGAACAGAGAATTGGGCATGTGGAATTAACTCAACAGTGATTGAACAATTCGGTTCAGACGCTAAAAGACATTACAGGTGATGAAAACTGGCTCCATCAGATTGATCCAAGCGTCGAATTGTCATTTGTACATGTACGCTGGAGCATGAGCAGACGTACATGTGCATTGTCCTTTGCACACTGCAGCATGAGCAGACGTACATGTACATTGCCCTTTGTACACTGGAGCATCACCAGACGTGCATATACATTGCCCTGTGTACACTGGAGCATGAGCAGACGTACATGTACATTGCCCTTTGTACACTGGAGCATCACCAGACGTGAATATACATTGCCCTTTGTACACTGGAGCATGAGCAGACGTACATGTACATTGTCCTTTGTACACTGGAGCATGAGCAGACGTACATGTGCATTGCCCTTTGTACACTGGAGCATCACCAGACGTGCATATACATTGCCCTTTGTACACTGGAGCATGAGCAGACGTACATGTACATTGTCCTTTGTACACTGGAGCATGAGCAGACGTACATGTACATTTCCCTTTGTACACTGGAGCATCACCAAACGTACATGTACATTGCCCTTTGTACACTGCAGCATGATCAGACGTACATGTACTTTGCCCATTGTACACCGGAGCTTCACCAGACGTACATGTACATTGCCCATTGTACACCGGAGCATCACCAGACGTACGTATACATGTACACTGGAGCATGAGCAGACGTACATGTACATTGTACATTTGAGTCATCTTTGCGAAACATCCTGGACAAGCACGCCCCAGAGTTGACAAAACGTGTTTCTGTAATACCGTTGTGCCCTTGGTACAACGAAGAAGTCTACCTCGCCAAAGTAAACAAAAGAATAGCAAAGCGTCGCTGGCGGAAGTACAATCTAACTGTGCACAAGCAGTTGTATTTAGCAGAGAAAAATAAACTCAAAAAGCCATACGTCAAGCAAAAGCCGGTTACTTTCATCAGAAAATCCAAGAACGATCCGGGAACCCCAGGGCCATGTCTCACTTGCTGTCAGGTCTTCTAGGGAAGACGAATGACTCCTATGTGCAATCAGGACAGTCACATAATGAAAAGGCGAATGAGTTTGGTCTTTTTTTCAAAGAAAAAATTGACACAATTAAGAAATCAATCCCAATGAGCTCATCTGGCACCACATCTCAGTCACGTCCACACCATCATTTCTTGACTGAGTTGAAACTTTTCTCACCAGACGAACTACGAAAAATCATAGTCAAAATGAAACCAACCACATGCGAACTCGACCCAATCCCCACCAAACTGCTTCTCACTTGCCTTGATGTCCTTCTACCTGTAATAACGGACATCGTCAACCATTCCTTGAGACACGGACAGTTTCCCATGAGCCTCAAAAAGGCATTGGTGAAACCCCTCCTCAAGAAAGCAGGCGCTGATCCTAATAACCTCGCCAACTATCGACCGGTTTCCAACCTGAGCTTTCTCTCCAAGGTTGTTGAGAAAGCAGTGTCTATTCGCCTCATAGAGTTTTTAAGCTCGCACAATCTGCTTCCCAGGTTTCAGTCAGCATATAGGGCACACCACAGCACTGAAACTGCACTCTTGCGAGTCCTGAATGACTTACTCCATGCAGTCGATCGCGATGAGGTAGTCCTTGTAGTGCTACTCGACCTTTCAGCGGCTTTCGACACCATTGACCACGACACACTCATAGCCAGATTGAGGAGCTTTGGCATATCATCCACCGCCCTAAACTGGTTCGCGAGCTACTTGACGGGGAGATCACAAAAGGTGAAGATAGGGGAGTCATCATCAAAAGACCTTTCTCTCACTTGTGGAGTACCGCAGGGATCAATCTTGGGACCTCTCCTGTATTCAATTTACACGCAACCCCTGAGCGAGCGCATCGACCAACACGGCATCCCTCACCATCTATTCGCCGACGACACTATGATCTACATGGCTTCCAAACCAGATCATGAAGCCTTCGCGGTGAACAAGTCCACAGTGCAAAACTGCTGTAGTGACATCAAGGAATGGATGTCGGCCAATCACCTCAAACTCAATGAAGACAAGACTGAAGTGATTCTCATTGGTAGGGAAAAAAGCAGGCAATTGATCAGAGAAACACATATTAACATAGCGGGGGCGAACATAGCATTTGCCACAAGTGCGAAATATCTCGGGGTCATGTTAGATCAAAACTTGTCACCAGACCCCCAAATTCGTAAAATCATCTCCTCAGGCTACATGCACCTACACCGCATTTGGAGTATCAGGGATTGTCTGACTGAAAAGACTGCAGCAGCCCTGGTGGTGACTCTTGTGCTGTCCCATCTTGATTACTGCAACAGTCTGCTGACTGCTGCAACCAACGGTCAATTGCAGAAACTTCAGCGTCTTCAGAATTCTGCAGCTAGGGTAGTGAAGCGACTGCCGAGGTGGGCTCGCATAACCCCTGTGCTCAGCGACCTCCATTGGCTTCCAGTTCGCCAACGGGTGGAATTTAATACCCTCTCCATCGTGTTTAAGTGTGAAACTGGTGAAGCCCCAACCTACCTCGAAGAACTCCTTAGACCTCACAACCCCACAAGGAATCTTCGTTCCTCAAAAAGAAGACTCTTGATAGTCCCACAAACAAGGTTACGGAGCTTCGGTGACCGCTCCTTCAGCGTTGTTGGACCGAGACTCTGGAACCAACTTCCTGAGGGTCTGAGGGTTAGTCCACCCTTGGCCGAATTTAAAACTGACCTCAAAAATGTTTTTTCGTCTTGTCGCGCCATGAGCATGTTTATCGTGATAATGGCGCAGTAAAAATGAAAATACATACATACATTGTCCATTGCACACTGGAGCATCCGCAGACGTACATGTACATTGCCCTTTGTACACTGGAGCATCACCAGACGTACATGTGCATTGCCCTTTGTACACTGGACCATCACCAGACGTACATGTACATTGCCCTTTGTACACTGGACCATCACCAGACGTACATGTACATTGCCCTTTGTACACTGGAGCATCAGCAGACGTACATGTACATTGCCCTTTGTACACTGGTGCATCAGCAGACGTACATGTACATTGCCCTTTGTACACTGGAGCATCAGCAGACGTACATGTACATTGTCCTTTGTACACTGGAGCATGAGCAGACGTACATGTACATTGCCCTTTGTACACTGGCGCATCAGCAGACGTACATGTACATTGCCCTTTGTACACTGGAGCACCACCAGACGTACATGTACATTGCCCTTTGTACACTGGAGCATCAGCAGACGTACACCTACCCTGCCTATTTGTGCACTGGAGCATCACCAGACGTTCACGTACATTGCCTATTTGTACACTGGAGTGTGTCTGCCCTAAGTCATCCAGAAACTTGGAGGGAAAACCCCATCAGGACTTCACAGGTAAATCATGCAACACTCTTGGCAACAGAGCGGCAAAATCAACTTTGTTTCAAGGATTCAGCTATTCACAATTTTCTTTCCGCCCTTCTCACCAGATTTGGCTCTCGCCTCACACGATTCCGTTTCCTGAAGCCAACGAAGTCATTCGCATACGTCATCGTAGGTCACCAGAAGGTGGAGAGGCGGTATATAAGATATTTGGAACAATCTCCCAAAAGCGCATGCTGCAAGAAATACATCTAGTTGTTTAAGATAGTGTAGTGCTGCACTGGGTGTAGAACAGAACTTGTAAGAGGTGGAAATATCTCTCTCTCTCTCGTTCTCGTTTTTTTTTTCTCTCTCTCTCTCTCTCTCTCTCTCTATCTCATATTCAACAGGGATCATCGTGTAAGCATTTCCAGCACATTACAAACCAGGACGCCCCTAACTATTAAATCCTAACAGCCCAGAAATATCTTTACTCAGCATTCAGGTCAATAGTGTAACATCTGGAATGTTTTCCCCCTTGACTTATAAATACACAAGAAAATCTGTTTGAGGAGCTTTTTATGTACAGACCTAAACTTAACATGCATATATGCTTGACACACCCTTCCCCTTTTTTCACTTGAGGATTGGTGACACTTCACGCATTAATGCACGCTTGCATCTTCTTAAGTACTCATGAATCCTCTGCCACCCGTGTGTTCAGGAAGCCATTGACAGAGAAAGAGTGGGCGCTGATTTTTACCTCAAGATTCCTTGAAGCAACACGACCCGTGTTTTACTCGCATAGTTCATTCCCGAATCCGCATTTAACACGGTTATTCACGACTTCTAATAAAAATATGTCCTCTTTTACTTCTCTCATAAAAGCAAGGTTCCTGACATTAATACACAAATGCAAAACTGAGGCGGGGTTCGAGAATATAACGTGACGTGAAGCGTTAATGGGAGGACGCTCATGGTGAACACATGATCAAGGTGCCTCCCCACTCACGAAATGTTCAGGCACACCATGCAGGCACCGCTGCTGCCCCGCACGGACTTTCAACAGCAGCAGCAGCAACAACAACAACAACACCCACGGTAACGACAACAGCGTCTATGACGACGACAACGGCGATGAAAACAGCCATGATGGCGAGGAATCGAAGTCGAGAAGGCAAAATAGAAGGTGCCCTTCGTCGGGTTGTCACGGTTGAGTAATCAGGCAGCAAGTCATTGTGACAAGCTGTCACGGTTGATTGGTTCAGATAGTACGTCACTCTGTGACGAGCTGTCACGGTTGATTGGTTCAGGCAGCAAGTCATTGTAACGAGCTGTCACGGTTGATTGGTTCAGACAGCAAGTCATCGTGACGAGCTGTCACGGTTGATTGGTTCAGGTAGTAAGTCACTCCGTGACGAGCTGTCACGGTTGATTGGTTCAGACATTAAGTCATTCCGTGACGAGCTGTCACGGATGGCTGGTTCATACAGTGAGTCACGCCTTGACAAGCTGTCACGGATGGATGAGACTGACAACAATTCATTCCCTATGCAGCTGTCATGGCTGTGGGTCAAGCACCAAATCGTTGTGTGAGCATCCGTCAGTGTTGAGCAAGCAGGCAGCAGTTCCCGCTATGGCGAGCAGTCACTGCTGAGCAGGTAGAGATGCGGCACTCTGTCATACATCGACACAGCTGAACAATGACCAGTTGTCACAGGTGAGTGAGCCAAGCAGCAAATCATTCTTTGACGAACTGATACGGTTCGGTGAGTTAGGCAACAGGTAATTCCGTGACGCTGGCCATTTCCGTATTCTTGTATGCATGAGAGTCCTGGGCACTCACATCTGAACTACAGAGACGGATACAAGCCCTGGAAATGAGATGCTACCGCAAGATTCTGAACATCTCATATAAAGACCATGTCACGAATGAGGAAGTCAGGAACAGGATCAGGAGAGCTTTTGGACAGTACGATCGAAGACCTGCTCTCAAGAGTGAAAATCACGGTCACGTGTCAAGAGGCAGTGGGCTGGCCAAGACCATCCTGCAAGGTACCGTACCAGGTGGGAGAAGGAGAGGCAGGCAGAGAAAGAGGTGGGAAGACAACATCAAAGAGTGGACAGGCTTGACCTTTGCTGACTCACAGCGAGCCACAGAGGATAGAGATCGATGGAGGAAGATTGTCCGAAAGTCATCAGTGGTTTCTCATCAACCCATCTCAGGGTTAAGAGACTGAACTGAACTGAACTGAACTGAATTCCGTGACGAGCAGACACGGCTGAAAGCTAGGCCGGCAGCAGCTCCTTATGTCACTAGTGTCACAACTGAGTGAACCAAGTGGCAGCTACTTTTATGGCGAGCTGTTATGGCTGAATGAGTCACAACAAACACGGTTGAGTGAGCGAGACAGCCGCCACGGTCCAGAGAGCCAGGCAGCAGAGTTCACGCCGTCACGCATGCTCCGGCCTCGCCAGTGACGTGCCCCGCCTGGTCTCACCCCGCTCTGGGTTGCCGCGCTGCGCCTGCGTGGATTCAAGCAGGCACGACACCCCATTGTTTGAGTGGCCAGACCGGCTTTAGGCGTCACGGCGCCACTACGACCACCACGCATGTGTAACTCTGGCGGAAACGAGCCACACCAGTGGCGACGCCTTGCGCCGGCCGGACAGACAGGGGAGATCATAGGACTGCCCTAGCGCCCACTCGTCTCCCTTGATTACCCATGCTGGGCCAGTCGCATGGACCCAGCTCAAACGTCCGGATGTTTGTTTGCTCACGTGCACATTGGCGCAGGCGCACTCAGCAGAGCGAGACTGCAAAGGGAGGCTGACGTGATGCAGGCAGGCAGGCAGGCAGGCAGGCCACGCCCTTTGAACCCAGCACTCTGTCCTTGTCTGACTCTCCTCCCCTCCTCCCTTCCCCCACTCCTCACCAATCCACTCACTCATCCTTCACCCTCCCTCTTCACCTTTCATTCTGTTCAGTCTCCACCACGGATCTATAATAAATGGATGCACGTCTTGAGGTCACGGGCTCTTTCAGCCAATTGCAGAGTTCTGCCAGAGGTCAAATCTCAAGTGCATAGAACGAGCACTTCCGGCGAGTCTCAGCAGCAATGGATTCCACAAATCTAACCATGATGGATTCCGCCATGGATCAGATTGTCACGCAGCTTATTGTGAGTACAATTAAATTTATTTTAAAGGTTTCTATTGAGTTACAGCTGTGATTAGATGTCTTTGTGTCTCTATCAAGTTTTTCATTAAGTAGGAAGCCCTGCCACAACATTTTAACCGATTTGTTGCGGTTGTTTTATGGACGCCACACACGTGTAGACTCTAAGACTGTAGTGCCTAGTGCCGTAGTGGCACAGGTCTTCGGAGTTAACAAGAAAGGGGACTGTTAATTTTCAAGTTAAACACGTTTTTGTTAATGTATTGATTGTACTAGTTTTCTTCTTTGTCATTTGTGACTCTCCATCGCTAAATGAGTCCGTTGCGCAGTCGAGTAATTTTGCGCAAACCGCCCACAAAAGAGGTGGGGGTTGTACCACGGATCTATTATTAATTTTTATAGATCCGTGGTTGTACATCTTGCAGTAGTCGATTTCGAGATTTTGTGGGGGGTTTTTTTTGCTTCTCTAGTCTCTTCTTCATTGTATGAGTAAGTTTCGTGTTTGAAATCAACATGTAAGTGTATCCTTTTTGAGTGGGGTGGTAAATCATTTACAAGAAAACGTCCGCGAACCGATCGTCAACATAATGCATTTTATCAAAGTTTCGTAGCCACCACTACAACAGATCGACGGGTAAATACCCTAGGCTGCCAACCAAAGCCATAAACCACTGCTTCATCTCTGTGGCAAATTGCATGATTCTAGAATAAGGAAAAAAAGAGAGGGAATAATCAAAATGTTCAAAATGCAACGAGTGACTCATTTTGTGATGGATGGTCACATTTATGTCTCTCATGTGAGTTACATTTAAAGGGATATTTTATTTTAGGAGTTGTGTTGATTGTGTGCCTACTAGTACTACCATGGATTATAGATCCGTGGTACTAGTAGTACTTTTGTAGCCTGCCTTTTGAACTCCAAATTCAATTCATGCTTATCTTCATTCTTACATTTAAATTAAGATTTATGTGCGTGGGCCTAGTTGTAATTACATGTACACTTTTTTTGGTTCAGGATGAAGATGAAGAGCTTTCACCAATTTCGACAGACATCACAAAAGTGACAAGCAAGTCTGGTGCTGAGCGAAAGAACAGTTCACCAAGTTTGTGCAAGGTTTGTTTTGTTTTTAAAAATAATTTTCAGTTGATTTTGTTGAAGGAGAGATAAACTTTCAGTGATTTTGAATGTTATTTTGTGTATATTATGTTTGTTTTGTTGTCAAGGCGACAGCTCATTTTCACAATGGAAGAATTAGAACAAACTAATTTGATAACAACAACAGCAGCAGCAACAACAACAACAAAATCTGTTGGTCTATGCAATAGTGTAAAAGCAGGCAGGAAACAAATGCAAGTTGTTCATGTTTCATGTTTCAGGTGAGCTTGGAGATGGTGAATGATGTGTGCTCAGCTTTGGCAAAGGACTGCCCTTTGGCATCTGCACGTGAATTTTTCATGACTGTGTCAAGTTAGTATCCAACGACATTGATCACATTCCTCTGAATTAGTTTTTTTTGTTTTGTTTAAATCAAGCTTAACTATTATCAGTTCATGTACTTTTTTGGAAGACCACTACTATGAACACATTATGTGTTCAAATGTAAATGCACAAAATGCCTGGAAGATTTTTGCAATGTACCAGTACTGACCTTTGTGTTGCAACAAACTTGTTCAGTTTTATGACTTGAGATGAAGTATACATTGAGTTTCAAGGTCAGTCAGGTTAGCTTTCTAATTATTATTTTCCCCCCGTTCTAATTGAAAAGTGCAAAAACCAACATAATTTCAATATTATGTCATCATATTTTAAATATCAATATTACCATATTGCCATCAAAATTCTTGACAAGGACAATGCACTTTTATACAATCTCTACAGAGGGAGAAATTTTGATTTTTGTTCAAATTTTCCATTCTTACTTGTCAGTGTAATTATTGCATAATTTATAGTAGTACAAAGATATAGATCCGTGGGTAAAATAAAGGGCAATATTACAAATGTACTGTTTATTTATTATTATTTATTCCAATTCAAAGGTAGACTGGTTCACATAATCTGGGAGGGGGGGGAAGTGTCCCACGGCCACACTCTGCACGCTTGACGGAATTTGGGAATCAGATGCACATCTTTTTTTCTGCGAAAGTGAGAGAAAGAGAAGGATTTCAATGGTCAATTTGCAAATATATAACATCATAAGCTCTACTAAGTACTGGGTAGCAAGAAAATCGCACGTACCGTATCTGATGCAGTCTGGTTCATAGTGTCGGGAACAAATCTTAGCGTTGTTTGGGTTGAAGGAAGTGTCAATCCGGTCGATGACACGTATCACGTCTGCACGCCATCGGTCTTGCGCCTCGCTCACGCCTTGTCTCGGCAGTTTCATAAATGACAGACCTCGGCATTTCGCAGAAGTTGTACTGCAGCCTACAATCGTACAATTTTGGCCAGCGCTTGGCCGTTTTCTTTTCGCAACTGAGTTCTCCGCCATCGCATATCGTAGGTTGAACAGGCCACCGGAAGTGCTCGTTCTATTCAACTGCCGATTGGGCCTTGAGTGGAACTAAAATGACCTTGACCTCAAGACGTGCATCCATTTATTATAGATCCGTGGTCTCCACATTACATCCATTGTAGCTCCCTCGACTCCTTCAGACTTCAAAGGCAGGGACAGGAAAAAAGTTGGCGTGCTTGCACACACGTGTGGGTGCTCGTCCACGCACGAGTGGGAAGGTCCCGGTCTGTTGATAATGCCATCGTCACTGGTGCCTCGCATTGAGTCCGCCCTGGTGTTCAGTCCTTTTTTTAAGGATTATGTTGAATACAAGGAAAAATAAAAAGTTACCCGACAGAGAAAGCGATATTATTCATTCATTACTCACTTGAGATGGTATTCCTGCTCTTAACCCCTCTCAGTCAAAAAGATCGCTTCCTGTTTGGTCACGGCGCCAGTGTGGTGCTGATTTAGGACACAGGATGCATCAGTTGTCCCATTGTAAGAGGAACTGGTCTTCCTTCAGCTCCTTGCTGGGAATAAAACCAAGCGACAATGAAAACAATATAGAGTCCGAAAAGTACAGAGATTCTACACAAGTCTTGAGCTCCTACTCCTCTCTAAATCTCCCGATGTATCCCAGCCATCTGTCTCCTCTGCTCGCCTTCTTCCTCACACTACGATCTTCTCTCTTCCACTGCTGCCAATGCAACATGTTCTTCGTTTTACACCAGCTTCCCATACCCTCTTCAGGAGAAGGGAATGAAAAAGTTTCTGATGACGGATGGCACGAAAAGACCTCTTCTTCAAGACTGTCTTCGTTTCGACTGTGCGCTTGCAGTGTCCCAACCGAAGACACTGAACTACACCACAGAGAGTACCAGCAGTGCCTCGTGTTTGAATCTGCCTTTTCAGCTCTAGTCTTACTACCTGTGTTGTGTGACGAACAAATAAGGCGAGTCCGTGATGTAAGTTATTTCTTCTCACCGTGCAGTTCCCGTTCATTATCTGACCGATGAACTGGTCAGTGGCTTGTTTGGACGGCAGAAGTTGGCTTTGACAGCTCGCTGCTCTGGCAGATCTCTATGAGCTCTCCTCGTGACAGTGGTGAGAGGACTGAGGTGGTAGGACCACGTCTCACATCCTTACTTCCTTGTAGAGGACAAACCTACGTGGTTCCGAAGACAGTAGCTAAATACAAGAGCAGACGGGGGAAGACATATATTAGTGGACCGTGCTGGATGTCCCAAAATTGTTGCGACAGAGAGAAGACAGCCCTTGCTGAAGGACACGTATTGTCTGCGTCCCTCACGTCCTCGTCACCACTTGATTGCTCACAGATGAGATGGTAGTGACGGCGACGACGACGATGATAAGAATGGCGATGAGATGGGCAACGAAGAAGGCTTTGTCAGTAGTAATGTAAGATGGGACGCATATTGAAGATAATGAATGGCAGGTAATGAAGGTTATGGAATGAAAAAAGCAAATGCTTCATCATAGTGGATAGGCGGCCCTCTGATAAGCCAAGGGCGAGGACAGGAGAGCCTGGGTGTGCGTGCAAGACAGAGACGCAGGAAAGACATGGAAAGGGGACAGACGGCGAAAACAACTGGCGCTCAGTAAGGACAGCCATGTCTGCACGCTTCTGTGTGGAGCAGGGGGGTGATCGCGCTGTGAATCCCGCAGTGAAACGTACAGGAAGTGTATTATAAACCTCCATCTCTCTCTTTCTCTTTCTCTCTCTCTCTCTCTTTCTCTCTCTCTCTTTCTCTCTCTTTCTCTCTCTCTATCTCTCTATCTTTCTCTTTCTCTCTCTCTCTTTCTCTCTCTCTCTCTCTCTCTCTCTCTCTCTCTTCTCCTGTCTCCTTTCCCGTGCAAGCAGATACCCCTTTACTCTTTCTCTTTCTCTCTCTCTCTTTCTCTCTCTTTCTCTCTCTCTATCTCTCTCTATCTCTCTATCTTTCTCTTTCTCTCTCTCTTTCTCTCTCTTTCTCTCTCTTTCTCTCTCTTTCTCTCTCTTTCTCTCTCTTTCTCTCTCTCTCTTCTCCTCTGTCTCGTTTCCCGTGCAAGCAGATACCCCTTTACTCTTTCTCTTTCTCTCTTTCTCTCTCTCTTTCTCTCTCTCTCTCTCTTTGTCTGTCTGTCTCTCTCTCTCTCCTCTCTTCTCCTCTGTCTCGTTTCCCGTGCAAGCAGATACCCCTTTACTCTTTCTCTTTTTTTCTCTTTGCTCCAGTTTCTTTTAATCATCGTTTCCCAGTAGTAAATTGTACTTAATTTCTTCCCCGTCCTCTGATCTTTCTTTTTATCCTTTCTTCTCTCTATAGCGTTCTTTCGTATTTTTCTAGATCCTTTCCATATTCCTCCATCTTCTTTTCCTTAATTCTCCTCTCTTTACTCGATCTTTCTTTTTGCCTATCTCTTTTCACTTTCCTTGGATCATCTGACCTCATTGACTCCTCCCCCCCTCTCTCTCTCTCTCTTTCTCTCTCTCTCCCTCTCTCTGTCTCTCTCTCTCTCTCTCTCTCTCTCTCTCTCTCTCTCTCTTTCTCTCTTCCTTTTCTCGCCTGTCTTTTCAGGCCACGTTGTCTTTTTTCTGAGAGGCTCTGCTCTTCAATCACTACACTCACGCACCCACTCCCCCCCCCCCTCCCGTCTCCCTCCCCACCCCCTTCTCCTCTGTCTCTCCCCTGGCTTGGACACCACTCCCCACAGAGGAACAAGGCACGCTAATGACGTAATGATGATGAAGAAGGTGTCTGTCAGAGGGGGCCAGTCTTTCTGTCTCCACATTGGCTGGACGTCTGCCACACTCGGTATGCATACAGAAGACGGGAAGACAAGAAAAGCGGGGGAGGGGACGGAGGGGGGTGGTGGGGTGGTGAGAGATAGAGAGAGAGAGAGAGAGAGAGAGAGAGAGAGAAAGAGAGAGAGAGAGAGAGAGAGAGAGAGAGAGAGAGAGAGAAGGGGGAGAGGTAGAAGGGGGCGGGAGAGAGAAAGGGGCGGGTAGAAGGGGGAAGGGGGGGAGAGAGAAAGGTGTCTAAGTGAGGAGAAAGGGAAGGGTGCTTCGCTGGAGATGAGAGGGGTCGGGGGGGGGGGGGGGGGGGGGGAGAGAAGGACGGCGGAGGGGGGTGATAGGGGGAAGGGGTTGAGGAGGAGCGAGAGATCAGTGACGCCACAATATGACATGACCTGAGAGGAAGAAAGAGCCCGGAGAGAAGGCAGAGCAACAAGAAAAAATCTGCACAACTTGAGATGGATGACGTGTCCGAAGAGAAAATTGCCTGAAATCCGTCGTTTGGGACGCAAAAAGATTCTGTATTGATTCTGCACGAAGAAAAAACATAATGGGGTATTCCGTGCATAAACGAACAGGAGAAAGTGTAGGGAAAAAATGTAAACGAGAGAGAAGAAGCACAAACTGCAAAAGGAAGAGTAGAAAGTTAGAAAGGAGCAGCAAGAGCGGGGAATGGCGGATGGAGAGAAAGAAGGAGGAAAGCATAGGGTGGGAGATAGTGACAGCAAATCAATGAGCAATAATAGATAACTACAGGAAGAACGGGAGACGATAAAATTTAAAACTCAGCTTTTTTGTTTATCGAGGTCATACTTTAGACAAAACTGTAAATCTTCCTGACTCATTTAACAAAAATGAAAATGCCGCCTGGGTTCGTCTGTTTGTTTCTCCCTCTCTCTCTATCTCTCTCTCTCTCTCACACACACACACACACACACACACACACACACACACACACACGCACGCATGCATGCAGTTACGCATGCGCGCGCGCCACGAAATTCATGCATAGCGGGAAACATTATCTTTGGAGGATTCTGTCCATTCATACACTCTCGGTCGTCTGGGATATCAGCAGGAACACATTGAGTGGTCATTTCATGAACGTTAGCAGAACTCAGTTTTCCACTCTCCTGGAGGTTTTCAGTGCTCTCGCCATCTCTTGCTGTCCTCAAAGTCACAAAATCTCTTCATCGTTCGAAATATCTTGAGCACGACAAACACTCTTGCTGATACCGTTTGACGGGCAGGAGGAAGTTGTACAGCTCTCACCGACCTTGACATAGAAATTGTACAAGCTTGTCTTGTTTCACAAACCACCAGAATATCTTTGGTTTCTGCAGTCCTGGGCTTCACAGTGCAATCTGTAAGGTCCTCACTGTCCTGAATTCCTAAGAACTCTCTCTAGTTCTCACTCTCTTGATTGTCATCAGATTTTCTTAAGTTTTCACTGCCGTGATGGTCATCAGACTCTCTAGTTGTCACTGCTGTGATGCTCACCAGACTCTCTAGTTCTCACTATCTTGATGGTCATCAGACTCTCTTGTTCTCACTGCCGTGATGGTCACCAGACTCTCTAGTTCTCACTGCCTTGATGGTCACCAGATTCTCTAGTTCTCACTGCCGTGATGGTCACCAGACTCTCTAGTTCTCACTGCTTTGATGGTCACCAGACTCTCTAGTTCTCACTGCTTTGATGGTCACCAGACTCTCTAGTTCTCACTGCCGTGATGGTCACCAGACTCTCTAGTTCTCACTGCCGTGATGGTCACCACACTTTCTAGTTCTCACTGCCGTGATGGTCACCACACTCTCTAGTTCTCACTGCCGTGATGGTCACCAGACTTTCCAGTTCTCACTGCCGTGATGGTCACCACAGTTTCTAGTTCTCACTGCCGTGATGGTCACCACACTTTCTAGTTCTCACTGCCGTGATGGTCACCACACTTTCTAGTTCTCACTGCCGTGATGGTCACCAGACTCTCTAGTTCTCACTGCTTTGATGGTCACCAGACTCTCTAGTTCTTACTGCCTTGATGGTCACCAGACTCTCTAGTTCTCACTGCTTTGATGGTCACCAGACTCTCTAGTTCTCACTGCCGTGATGGTTACCAGACTTTCTAGTTCTCACTGCCGTGATGGTCACCAGACTCTCTAGTTCTCACTGCTTTGATGGTCACCAGACTCTCTAGTTCTTACTGCCTTGATGGTCACCAGACTCTCTAGTTCTCACTGCTTTGATGGTCACCAGACTCTCTAGTTCTCACTGCCGTGATGGTCACCAGACTGTCTAGTTATCACTGCCGTGATGGTCACCACACTCTCTAGTTCTCACTGCCGTGATGGTCACCAGACTGTCTAGTTATCACTGCCGTGATGGTCACCAGACTTTCTAGTTCTAATTGCCGTGATGGTCACCAGACTGTCTAGTTCTCACTGCCGTGATGGTCACCAGACTGTCTAGTTCTCACTGCCGTGATGGTCACCACACTTTCAAGTTCTCACTGCCGTGATGGTCACCAGACTTTCTAGTTCTCACTGCCTTGATGGTCACCAGACTGTCTAGTTCTCACTGCCGTGATGGTCACCACACTCACTGTCCCGAACATTACCAGCATTTTCCTCCGCAGTTCCTAATGTCATAGAAGTTCGGAAGTGCTTCGAGTCACTAGGTGTGAAAAAGAACGCAATTTATTCTCTCTTTTTTGTCGGTTTGGTGCCTGCATGTCCCCGGCGCGCGCGCGCGAGTGGCTATCCTTGTGTGTGTGTGTGTGTGTGTGTGTGTGTGTGTGTGCATGCGTGCGTGTATATGTGCATGCGTATTTGTATGTGTGTATATATGTATGTGTATGTGTGCATGTGTGTGTGTATGTATGTGTGTGCGTGTATATATGTGCGTGCGTGTGTGTATGTGTGCGTGAGTGTGTGTGTGCGTGTGTATGTCTGTGCGTGTGTGTTTGTGTGCGCGCGTGTGTGTGTATGAGTGCATGTGTGTGCATTTATATGCGTGTGTGCGCGCGTGCATGTGTGTGCGCGCGTGTGTGTGTGTATGCATGCGTACGTGTGTGAGTGCTTGCGTATGTGTGTGTGTGTGTGTATGCGTGCGTGCGTGTGCGTGTGTGTGCATAGGTGTGTGTCTGTGTATGTATGCGCGCGTGCGCGCGCGTGTGTGTGTATGCGTGCGTGCGTCTGTGTGCGTGTGTGTGTATATATATATATGTATGCATGCATGCGTGCGTGCACTGCATGTGTGTGTGTGCGTGCGTGCGTGTGTGTGTATACTGTCGTTTGAACGCAACTATTCAGTATTGTGCGAAATCATTTTCCAAACGTAACTATTTGAATAATTTGCTCAACGGTTTAAATTTCAATGCTTTTGTGTACACTGCTGTAAACAACGGATATTTTTAACCAACAATTATTCAAAAAAGCAGAAACCATTGCCATCACTGTCCCCACCACTGCCACATCTCCACCCCCACCCCCACCCCTTCCCCCCCCCCCCCCCCACCCAATCCCCCACCCCTTGTAAGTTGAGGTGACCGTCAGGAACAAGGTAAGCAGATACACGTCAATCACAAAGACGTCATGAAATGATATTTACTGAGCAGCTTCTTTTTCGCTATGGAAAATTTTCACTTTGTAACAAAGAGGAACAGTTCTTTCTACAGAGTCGCGCGCTCTTCAAAGAAAGAAGGAACGGAAAAAAACACCACACACAACAAAAACAGAAAAGTAATCCTAAAACAGGTTCGTCAGCTGTATATGCTGCTCTAAGCACTTACTTATTCCTGTAGACTCCCAGTGGAGCATAGGGCCGCAACAACACCTCGCCAACGCACCATAAGCAGTACTGAGCTACAACACTGAATTCTGCGATGATGTGCGAGACAGAGACACTGAGAGAGAGAGAGAGAGAGCAACGAACAAACGAACAAAAGGTGTTTGATTAGGCCACCGATCCATTTCAAATGAGTTCATAAATCCGTGCAATATACATCATTTTTCACAGTTCAATGTTATTTGCAATCCCGAGACAGTGTCGACATTAAACTGATCGATAAAGAAACTGCCTGACTCTACCGAATCCAATGCCTCGGATCTCCTTTTGAATGCTTGCAGCAACAAAAATGCATGCTGGTGTGATCACAGATGGACTCTCTGCTGGAAGCAGAGTGACAAGATCATTCCTGGAATCGCCCCCAAGACACCCCATGATAGGGTTGTTGACGAATATCATACAAAGCCGGACATTCCAAAACGAAGTGGAACTTGTCCTCATCTTTCTCTCTACATGAGAGAGAGATTGATTGATTGATTGATTGATTGATCTTTATTCGGCCGACGAACCATCTGATGTTATCCTATATTTACAAACTTTTTAAACAGTATAAAAATACATTTACAAACGAAATTAAAGACCTAAAAGTAGTGAAGAGTGCTCACTACTCATTAGCCAGTCATAGTGCGTCCTCCACGAACTTCGCATTGGTATAGGCCTACTTCGTATCTAAATGAGGGTGCGCGCGCATCACAAGAAAGTGACGAGAGCGTAAAATCATGTCAACACAAACGATGGCAACACATGCTTCGGCGTGGATGCGTTGACCTGCATTCGATGTGTAAACTGTAGGAGCTTTCACGATCTATTAATGCATTCAACATACACCTTTGATAAATTAATGCTGTGCATGGCTTATATTTTCTTTGGATGGGTTGCTAGTATCCCGAAATAGAGCGTTTTGTGAGCGAACCGGCAACACGTCGGCCATTGAAATTTGCAAATAGTTGGCGAGTTCATCTCTTGTCGTGACCTCTACGCATGCGCATTAGTTCGTCACTTTCTTGTGATGCGCGCGCACCCTCATTTAGATACGAAGTATACCAATGCGAAGTTCGTGGAGGACGCACTATGACTGGCTAATAATGGATTGATACCTGCATGTCAAATCACGATGACTACACTTGTGAATTATATGTACAGTTAAATAAATGTTTCAATAAATGTTTTCAAGAATGATTGAAGCTTTTTATGCCTTCATATGCGCAAAACTGTAATGTTAAATAGACAAGCGCATGACTCTCTATCTATGCAACATTTTCTCTGCTCGACGTTTACAAGCATAAAATACAAACATTGCGACATCCCTCGTTTTTCGTATTTCGTGGCCTGCAATTAAACTGTACACGCAACCATACCCATTTTTTGACATATGTCTTGAAAGACACTTTTCTCTAAAATCAGTATATGCATGGCATTCAAGTAAAAATGAATCTCAGATTCATCCTTCTCACGAAATGGACAATGCAAGTCTACATTTTCAACCCTTGACCTCGCGTTTACTCTGAGACTATTGCTACCCAACGGAAGCGTATAAAAGCATCTCTAAATTTTTTGTGTGTTAATGTCACTAAGATAACTTTCACAGTGCAGAAGGAATTTGAAAGAACGATAGAGGGTAAATCTCTCACTATTGCAGAGTTGAGAGAGAGAGAGAGAGAGAGAGAGAGAGAGAGAGAGAGAGAGAGAGAGAGAGAGAGAGAGAGAGAGAGAGAATATAAAGCACTGGAAGAGGAAGTCAGTTGTCAAGGGGCTATCGAAGAGGCCGTGGGGGGAGGGCTGGGATATGTCAGGGTTATGACAAGGGTGTTGGAGATAGGGGTTATGATGGGGCGGGGGGAGTAGGAGGGGGGAGGGGGGAGGGGAAAGGGGGAGAGTATGACACCGTTGGAGGGGAGTTATGACAGAAATGGGGCTGGGGTGGGAATGAAGGAAGTTATTGCAGGGAGGAATGGCGTGAAACTCAGCATGCCCGATAACACTGATGGAGCAGTGTAGGAAGTAGATAGCGTGTTTCCCAGCACTTCCCACGTCCACCCTCTCCCTTCCTGGCCTTTCCAAGTCTTTCAGCCTTCAGCTCCGATGGCTTCATTGCCAGGGGCCTTGCCTTCTGTGCAGCAAAGCAACGTTTATTACATGACATTGGAAAATTATCGACCCTAGAGCAAAGCTAAGTGACGGATTCCCAAGGCAGATACGTTTCCAGTCAAACGCAGTGTCGGTGTCCATGATACGCCTGGGAAGCTGCCCGACCAAGCAAGTTCGGCAATGAAGTTTGAGCTGGGAAGATACGTGGCGAAGATAGAAACTGAAAATGCCTCTTTTCATCTTTTGTTAGATCTTGAGAGAAGGTTTATGGAGTTGCGGTCCCATGTCTGCACTGTCGACCAGCCTTTGAGGACGTTTGCTCAGGGTTTTGAAAAGCAGACATGAAAAATACGAAAGGAGAGAGAAAAGGCAGAAAGCGAGACCTTGCAATGTCTCAGTATGTGCGACTTCCTGTGCAAATGCGTTTTGAACTCATTGTGTATATGCTCCTTCCATGAGCGTCTGTGCACATACATATATGTGGCTACGTGTGCATTCTCGTAAAAACCGATGCGCAAGGCCTGTGTGCAGGTGTCTAAACACACGCCTGCATGTACGCCTCAGAAAGCAAACGCGATCATAAAAGTAGATCTGTGAATAATATCGATGCTTTAGGACATGGGTATACACCACCCCCCTCCTTCCAAGAATTCAGTGCTGCCGCCCTTCTCCGCATGCATGGCGCCTCCTCCATTCAGTCATAGACCTGCATCTTTCGGAACATTAAGCGTCAGAATCTTACCAGATAGAGTGTTGTCTTCTTTCCTTCACGTGGCGTCTATCGTCTTTGTAGGCACAGTGAAAAGTCTTCATTCTAGCCAAATAAACGATCTTCCAACTGGATATAAAGCCACTTTTCCCTTAGGGTTGCCAGCCTTCACAAGAGCTCCTCCAACAGGGCTTAGAGCGCTGGTCTGCAATGGCTTGCGGACAGGAGGTAAGCACTTGCACCTGCGCAAATTCTAGTGTTGCGATCTTGAGCAAAATTGTTAACTCACACTGCCTCTCCCCACCCATAGGCAAAAGCGCGCACCTAGTACTGTGAAGACAGGGGTGGAACATGGAAGGGAGCTAACTGTGGCGGCTTTATCCGCACATCAGTTGCTTGCTCCTCGGAGACTTAAGTCTGTTCTTAATATTGACAAACCTTTTTTGGCAACTATTCACCAAGTCTTAGCAAATTACTTATTGGCAAAAATTCGGCAACTGTTGCGCCAAGTCTTGGCAAATCTTTAGCTTCTTGAAAGCGTGACGAAACCAAGCCAAGATTTCGCAAACAAAGGACATTTGCAATATGGCATCGATCGGCATCATGCCCACACCGTAAGTGAGCAATGGCTGTAAAAGTACATGAAGCGACGGATTTTTTCCGCCATTGTGCTCTGAGGGGAATATATCACGAATATATCGCGCCAATAGCAATTGGCATTACCTGTCGAGCTAATATCCCAAGTCTTGCCAAATATTTGCTAAGTCTAGGCGAAAACCAATTAAGAACCGAAACACTTTACCAAATATTCAGCGAATATATCCCAAGATCCGGCAAATTTTGACCGAATACTTCGCCAGTATTTGCCAAGACTTGGCAAACACCAGTTAAGAACCGGCTTTAGGATGGCTTGGAATGACGACTAAAGTGCCCTGATGACCAGGGGGAAAGTTTGCTTAGAGCACAAAAGAATGGCAAAAAAGTTGCTGTAATAAAGGAAAGGACTTTATAGCGTGACCTTCCGCCTTTCAGACATACAGTCTGTCTTCCTCGACGACGTGCAACGCCATCTCCTTTCTCGGTGGAGCGCCACCTTCAGTCTAGACACGGCGCCATTTTCCTCCCACAGACATTGAGCAATTCAGACGCTATCCAGTTTCCCAAGATTTATTCATGTATTCGTGTTTATGAAAATCTGCAGGGCGCTCTGGCGTCGCAAGATTGACTAGGGACAAGGCAATCGATGGGGAATGGAGCAGAAGGGCCAAGCCATGTCAGGAGGTCTGTCTTTCGCACACCGCTCTCTCGCCCTCCAGTCCCGGGCGTGACTCCATCGCCACTTCTCACTCAGACCTTGAGGCTCGAACCGCTTTCTTCTCTCCTCCGTGATGAGGGCCAGTCCTCATCAGGGCTCGATGCTCAGTCTGCTTTCTTCTTCTTTCCATGTTGCTCAGCTCAATCAGCTTCCTTCTTTTCCACATCATCATAATCACTTCTCACTCAGACTTTGAGGCTCAAACCGCTTTCTTCTTTGCTCCATGACCAGGTACAGCTCTCACTCAGAGCTTGAAGGTCAATCCTCTTCCTTTTTTAAGACTCTTTTACCGTGTCCAGTTTTCATCCAGAGCTCCATCCTCAACATCTTCTTTCTATTCTTAATTGTCGTGGCTAGTTCTCATTCAAGGCTAGATAGTCATGAGCATTCCCTCTGTAGTAGGGTAACCAGTTTTCACCCAGAACTTGATACTCAGTCTGCTCTTTTGTACTCCCCACTCATAACCAGTTTTCTCTCATAACCGACCTGAGTGGTTTCATTCCTCGCCAGCGCAAACGTTTCTACAGTGCGAAGTGGTTTTGGCTCTGTCTTGGAATCTTTCAAGAATCCTGGATGCAGAAAAGCGGAGATGGTCACGCCTGTTAAGTACGTCTCTAGTACTAGTAGACTTTGCTGCCGTCTGACAGTAACCGGAGAGTCATCGGTTTAGTCCCCGGCTGCGGTCCTAACACTTTTCTGAACCCCTGTTCCTGTGGGTTTTCGCCTCTTTTAGGATGAAAGGTCTCCAACAGGCCTCTCTACCATGGATCTTGAGTCTCCAAGACCCGTCATGACCAGAATCGATTTTTTTTTCACAGAGTACAGAACCCAGGCAGGAAAGACACTTCCGGCAGCCTGGGTGGGGGGTGGGGGTGGGTGGGAGTGTGGGGTGGGCGTGGATGGGGGTGGGTGGGAAGAAATCTGAGCGGCTAGGAGAAAGGGGAAATCTGCCTGTCACTAGTAATTACCTCCTTTCTGTATCTCCTTGGGATGATATCATCCTTCTCTTCATGAAGATCTCCTTGCAGCCCCTTGAACCACGACGTTTCCCATCCACCCTCTCTCTCAATTTCCCCCACCCCCACCCACCCCACGCACCCCCTCTCTTAATTTCCCCCACCCCCACCCACCCCACACACCCCCTACGGTGTCAGGAAGTCAGGGCCGAATCACTTGAAGACGTGGAGATGGAGCGGTCTTTCAAGTGAAGAACGTCTGTCTTGCTCTTCTGGGAATTGTAACTCATCGAAACCCTGACCCTTCGTGTCTGTCACAGCCCTGCTTGCAGCGCTGCTTTCTAGCTTTTCTGAAAAGACTTTCTTGAAAGTTTCACTGGGACCTTTCCTCTCATATTTTAGTTCCCAAAGACTGTCCAGAAGTCGTGCCTTGTAGCTCTGCTTTCCTTGAGTACCACATGCGGCGGGAGTGGTTACGTGGCCCCCCCATCAGCTGCAGCGTGGATGGGCGTGGATGGATGGATGTATGGATGGATGCATGGATGGATGGATGGATGGATGGATGGATGGATGGATGGATGGATGGACGCATGGATGGATGGATGCATGGATGCATGCATGGATGGATGGATGGATGGATGGATGGATGGAGTTTTACGGCCTATCAGCCTCTGTAGGCAAGACCATTAAGCACGAAAATCACTAGAACAGTTCCAAGTAGGCGCAAATCAAGTCACGATGTCGTTATTTATTCGCCTCTCATGAATCGCATAGGGTGACACGGTGGGTCTATTCTGACCCCCGACCCACAGGGGGGTCAAGTGGAGCCCCTGGCATTGGGCTGTGGAGACTTACTCCAGCAGCTCTGCCACGGACAGCCTCAAGCAGCCCGAGAAACAACCCAGGAGCATGAGAGCTTCATGGTGTCAGTGAAAGCCAAGCCGTGCGGAGAACTCCCAGTGTGCGGGTTCTGTCACTCACTGCCGTTTGTCTTTGACTGAAACAACAAACTGTGAATAGGAATGGGTGGATAGTGATGCACGGCCTATCAGCCTTTGTAGGCTATGTAAGACCGTTAAGCACGAACATTACTTGAACAGTTTAGAGTGAACGTAAATCAAGTCACGGTGTCCCTAGTTTTTTTGCCTCTTTACGAATCGCATAGGGAGACGCGGTGGATCAACTCTTATCCCAAACCCACAGGGGGACCGTGAATAGGAAGAAAGCTATTTCAAATGGAAAAGCAACAAAGATTTTATCTCTTGAAATTTAGTGACTGAATAAATTATTATTCATGTCAGCAGTATAATGTGTTGGTGAAACGTCAAATGACTGTCTTGTCCATGTAGCTTGAAGAAGTGGAATTCGTTTTCGTAAGTTGAGTGCTGAAATGTGTCTTCTCTGCAGATTCTGTAGTGGACGGTGGGAAGAGAAGGAATAAGCATTAATGACGACGATGCCTTAAATATCAAGCATGAATGGAAGGAAACATGGGTCAGGCAGTTCTTGTTGCAAACGGTTCCACGGTATTTTAAAGATTAGCGAATCGTGGAGTACTCAGAAAGTAAGTGCCATAATGCTCCTTAGAGGAAATATAACATGTTGTCATGGGAGTGTCAACTACTCTCTACCTCGCAGTTATGTCAGTGTGAAGAAACACAAGGCGGACCAACACCTACGAAAAGCACATAAATGACAGCCTGCACACACATACACGGGCTTATCTCCTTTACGTTGAATTTGGACTGACCACGGCTTCTTCAGTGCCAAGTCGTGATACTGGCCAGCCTATCATGTAACTGTTGTTAGCTCACAATGCAGCAGTGGCTGGCCTATCATGTAGCATAACTGGCCTATCATGTAACAGTGGCTTTTTTACGATGTAGCCTGCCTGCACATTCGCCGCCACTTGGTGGCGCTCTCGGGCTACGAGGGGAAATGGACTGGTCGCCATATTGTCTGGAGAGGAGAACTGTGCAAATGTCTTTCCGCCCTCCCGTATCACGTGACTACTCTCGCCAAGAGGGAGTGCTACTGTTTCAAAACTGCACGCACCGTTATTTCCCAACAGTCCTGTCAGTCCTGCAGTACCCCCACACGCACACACTGTTCCACACACACTGTACCACACACAGAGTGTCTCTCTCACACACACACACGCACACACTGTTCCACACACAATGTACCACACACAGAGTGTCTCTCTCTCACACACACAAACGTACACACACACACGCACACACACACGCACACACACACGTACGCACACACACACACACGTGCGCACACATACACACATATATACACACACCCACACGTCCGTACACACACACACACATACGAAACATACACATCTCACACACAAACACACTCGCACGCACGCATGCACGCACGCACGCATACACACACACACGCACGCAGACACGCACGCACGAACACGCACGCGCGCACACGCACGCACGCGCGCACATGCACACGTACGCACACACATATGCATGCACGCACGCACACACACGCACGCACGCAAACACACGCAATCACGCGCACATACACGCACGCACACACGCACGCACACGCACGCACGCACGCACGCACGCACGAACACACGCTCGCACGCAAACACGCACGTACACACATACACGTACACACACACACATACACGCACGCACACACACGCACGCACGCACGGACGCACACATCACACATATACTCACGCAAGCACACGCACACACATCACACATACAAACGCACGCACACACACATGCACACAAACATACATTCACACACGCACGCGCGCGCGGGGTCACACACACACACACACACACACAACACACACACACACACACACACACACACACACACATACACACACACACACATACAGACACTCGCTCACATTCAATGACATACACGCAGTCCTATACACACATTCTCACACAGCTTAGTGTCCATCGATTGCGATGACGACTACATCAGCGCCGAGGATGAGACAGCGGCCCCAACCCAGATTGGTACAGCCTGAGGCAAGGAGGGCAGACTGTGTCTGGCAAGGAGGGCAGACTGTGTCTGTGTCTGGCAAGAGAGGCAGACTGTGTCTGTGTCTGGCAAGGAGGGCAGACTGTGTCTGTGTCTGGCAAGGAGGGCAGACTGTGTCTGTGTCTGGCAAGGAGGGCAGACTGTGTCTGTGTCTGGCAAGGAGGGCAGACTGTGTCTGTGTCTGGCAAGGAGGGCAGACTGTGTCTGGCAAGGAGGGCAGACTGTGTCTGTGTCTGGCAAGGAGGGCAGACTGTGTCTGTGTCTGGCAAGGAGGGCAGACTGTGTCTGTGTCTGGCAAGGAGGGCAGACTGTGTCTGTGTCTGGCAAGGAGGGCAGACTGTGTCTGTGTCTGGCAAGGAGGGCAGACTGTGTCTGTGTCTGGCAAGGAGGGCAGACTGTGTCTGTGTCTGGCAAGGAGGGCAGACTGTGTCTGTGTCTGGCAAGGAGGGCAGACTGTGTCTGGCAAGGAGGGCAGACTGTGTCTGTGTCTGGCAAGGAGGGCAGACTGTGTCTGTGTCTGGCAAGGAGGGCAGACTGTGTCTGTGTCTGGCAAGGAGGGCAGACTGTGTCTGTGTCTGGCAAGGAGGGCAGACTGTGTCTGTGTCTGGCAAGGAGGGCAGACTGTGTCTGTGTCTGGCAAGGAGGGCAGACTGTGTCTGGCAAGGAGGGCAGACTGTGTCTGTGTCTGGCAAGGAGGGCAGACTGTGTCTGTGTCTGGCAAGGAGGGCAGACTGTGTCTGTGTCTGGCAAGGAGGGCAGACTGTGTCTGTGTCTGGCAAGGAGGGCAGACTGTGTCTGTGTCTGGCAAGGAGGGCAGACTGTGTCTGTGTCTGGCAAGGAGGGCAGACTGTGTCTGTGTCTGGCAAGGGGGGCAGACTGTGTCTGTGTCTGGCAAGGAGGGCAGACTGTGTCTGTGTCTGGCAAGGAGGGCAGACTGTGTCTGGCAAGGAGGGCAGACTGTGTCTGGCAAGGAGGGCAGACTGTGTCTGTGTCTGGCAAGGAGGGCAGACTGTGTCTGTGTCTGGCAAGGAGGGCAGACTGTGTCTGTGTCTGGCAAGGAGGCAGACTGTGTCTGTGTCTGGCAAGGAGGGCAGACTGTGTCTGTGTCTGGCAAGGAGGGCAGACTGTGTCTGTGTCTGGCAAGGAGGGCAGACTGTGTCTGGCAAGGAGGGCAGACTGTGTCTGGCAAGGAGGGCAGACTGTGTCTGTGTCTGGCAAGGAGGGCAGACTGTGTCTGTGTCTGGCAAGGAGGGCAGACTGTGTCTGTGTCTGGCAAGGAGGGCAGACTGTGTCTGTGTCTGGCAAGGAGGGCAGACTGTGTCTGTGTCTGGCAAGGAGGGCAGACTGTCTTTCTGGCAAGGAGGGCAGACTGTGTCTGGCAAGGAGGGCAGACTGTGTCTGTGTCTGGCAAGGAGGGCAGACTGTGTCTGTGTCTGGCAAGGAGGGCAGACTGTGTCTGTGTCTGGCAAGGAGGGCAGACTGTGTCTGTGTCTGGCAAGGAGGGCAGACTGTGTCTGTGTCTGGCAAGGAGGGCAGACTGTGTCTGTGTCTGGCAAGGAGGGCAGACTGTGTCTGGCAAGGAGGGCAGACTGTGTCTGTGTCTGGCAAGGAGGGCAGACTGTGTCTGTGTCTGGCAAGGAGGGCAGACTGTGTCTGTGTCTGGCAAGGAGGGCAGACTGTGTCTGGCAAGGGGGGCAGACTGTGTCTGGCAAGGAGGGCAGACTGTGTCTGTGTCTGGCAAGGAGGGCAGACTGTGTCTGTGTCTGGCAAGGGGAGCAGACTGTGTCTGGCAAGGAGGGCAGACTGTGTCTGTATCTGGCAAGGAGAGCAGACTGTGTCTGTGTCTGGCAAGGGGAGCAGACTGTGTCTGGCAAGGAGGGCAGACTGTGTCTGTGTCTGGCAAGGAGGGCAGACTGTGTATGTGTCTGGCAAGGAGGGCAGACTGTGTCTGTGTCTGGCAAGGAGGACAGACTGTGTCTGTGTCTGGCAAGGAGGGCAGACTGTGTCTGGCAAGGAGGGCAGACTGTGTCTGTGTCTGGCAAGGAGGGCAGACTGTGTCTGTGTCTGGCAAGGAGGGCAGACTGTGTCTGTCTCTGGCAAGGAGGGCAGACTGTGTCTGGCAAGGAGGGCAGACTGTGTCTGGCAAGGAGGGCAGACTGTGTCTGTGTCTGGCACCTAGGGCAGACTGTGTCTGTGTCTGGCAAGGAGAGCAGACTGTGTCTGTGTCTGGCAAGGAGGGCAGACTGTGTCTGTGTCTGGCAAGGAGGGCAGACTGTGTCTGTCTCTGGCAAGGAGGGCAGACTGTGTCTGTATCTGGCAAGGAGGGCAGACTGTGTCTGCAAGGAGGGCAGACTGTGTCTGTATCTGGCAAGGAGGGCAGACTGTGTCTGTGTCTGGCAAGGAGGGCAGACTGTGTCTGTGTCTGGCAAGGAGGGCAGACTGTGTCTGTGTCTGGCAAGGAGGGCAGACTGTGTCTGTGTCTGGCAAGAGAGGCAGACTGTGTCTGGCAAGGAGGGCAGACTGTGTCTGTGTCTGGCAAGGAGGGCAGACTGTGTCTGTGTCTGGCAAGGAGGGCAGACTGTGTCTGTGTCTGGCAAGGAGGGCAGACTGTGTCTGGCAAGGAGGGCAGACTGTGTCTGGCAAGGAGGGCAGACTGTGTCTGGCAAGGAGGGCAGACTGTGTCTGTGTCTGGCAAGGAGGGCAGACTGTGTCTGTGTCTGGCAAGGAGGGCAGACTGTGTCTGGCAAGGAGGGCAGACTGTGTCTGGCAAGGAGGGCAGACTGTGTCTGGCAAGGAGGGCAGACTGTGTCTGGCAAGGAGGGCAGACTGTGTCTGTGTCTGGCAAGGAGGGCAGACTGTGTCTGGCAAGGAGGGCAGACTGTGTCTGTGTCTGGCACCTAGGGCAGACTGTGTCTGTGTCTGGCAAGGAGAGCAGACTGTGTCTGTGTCTGGCAAGGAGAGCAGACTGTGTCTGTGTCTGGCAAGGAGGGCAGACTGTGTCTGTGTCTGGCAAGGAGGGCAGACTGTGTCTGGCAAGGGGGGCAGACTGTGTCTGTGTCTGAATAATTGGGCGCTGCAATGCGCCAATTTCGCAAGCGTCATGTCAAGAGTAAGCAAACGTTGATCTTCGAAAAGATTGACTCACTCTCTACCTGCTGCTTTCCATTGGATGCTATTGGTGACCAGTTGTTCCATGTGCATTCCCATTTACAGACAGTCCCATACAATCAGTTCCCTCAAACTCAATCTCACACACTCAGTCCCAAATTCATTGCCACATACGCAAGGTGCCACACACGCACGGTAACACATACACACGGTACCACATACACACTGAAGCATGCACACGGTGCAAGACACGCACGGTACCACACACACACACGGTACCACACACACACACGGTACCACACACGCACGGTACCGCACACACACATGGTACCACACACGCACGGTACCACACACACACACACGGTACCACACACGCACGGTACCGCACACACACGGTGCCACACACACATGGTACCACACACACATGGTACCACACACGCACGGTACCGCACACACACATGGTACCACACACGCACGGTACCGCACACACATGGTACCACACACGCACGGTACCGCACACACACATGGTACCACACACGCACGGTACCGCACACACACGGTGCCACACACACATGGTACCACACACACATGGTACCACACACGCACGGTACCGCACACACACATGGTACCACACACGCACGGTACCGCACACACATGGTACCACACACGCACGGTACCGCACACACACATGGTACCACACACGCACGGTACCGCACACACACATGGTACCACACACGCACGGTACCGCACACACACATGGTACCACACACGCACAGTCCCCTCGCGCGCAGTCCAGCACACTCAGTTCCGCACAAACACTTAACGCAGTCTCAATCACGCGCTTCCACACAAGCAATCCCATCATCTGTACATGTCAAGAAGTCTCAGGCAGTCCTTAACACCGTTCCAGGCAGTCCCAAAGATGCAGTCCCAGAGGTGCAGACCCAGAGACAGTCCCACGGATACAGTGGCGAACGCGGTCTCAAATGCAGTCCCAGGTAGATCCAAACGTATTCTCAGGAGTCTCTAACACGCAGCGCGATGCCATTTCAAAGAAGCAGTTCAAAAAACCATCCTCACACGCTGTCCCAAAACTACAGCCTCACACGCTGTCCCAAATCTACAGCCTCAAACGCAGTCCCAAACCCACAGCCTCAAACGCAGTCCCAAAGCTACAGCCTCAAATGCAGTCCCAAAGCCACAGCCTCAAACGCAGTCCCAAAGCCACAGCCTCAAATGCAGTCCCAAAGCCACAGCCTCAAACGCAGTCCCAAACCCACAGCCTCAAACGCAGTCCCAAAGCCACAGCCTCAAACGCAGTCCCAAAGCCACAGCCTCAAACGCAGTCCCAAAGCCACAGCCTCAAACGCAGTCACAAACCCACAGCCTCAAACGCAGTCACAAAGCCACAGCCTCAAACGCAGTCACAAAGCCACAGCCTCAAATGCAGTCCCAAAGCCACAGCCTCAAATGCAGTCCCAAAGCCACAGCCTCAAACGCAGTCCCAAAGTCACAGCCTCAAACGCAGTCCCAAAGTCACAGCCTCAAACGCAGTCCCAAAGCTACAGCCTCAAACGCAGTCCCAAAACCACAGCCTCAAAGCCACAGCCTCAAACGCAGTCCCAAACCCACAGCCTCAAGGTCACAGCCTCAAACGCAGTCCCAAAGCCACAGCCTCAAACGCAGTCCCAAAGCCACAGCCTCAAACGCAGTCCCAAAGCCACAGCCTCAAACGCAGTCCCAAAGCCACAGCCTCAAACGCAGTCCCAAAGAATCAGCCTCAAACGCAGTCCCAAAGCCACAGCCTCAAACGCAGTCCCAAAGCCTCAGCCTCAAACGCAGTCCCAAAGCCACAGCCTCAAACGCAGTCCCAAAGCCACAGCCTCAAACGCAGTCCAAATCCCACAGCCTCAAAAGCAGTCCCAAAGCCACAGCCTCAAACGCAGTCACAAACCCACAGCCTCAAACGCAGTCCCAAAGTCACAGCCTCAAACGCAGTCCCAAAGCCACAGCCGCAAACGCAGTCCCAAATCCCACAGCCTCAAACGCAGTCCCAAAGCCACAGCCTCAAACGCAGTCCCAAAGCTACAGCCTCAAACGCAGTCCCAAAGCCACAGCCTCAAACGCAGTCCCAAAGCCACAGCCTCAAACGCAGTCCCAAACCCACAGCCTCAAACGCAGTCCCAAAGCCTCAGCCTCAAAAGCAGTCCCAAAGCCACAGCCTCAAACGCAGTCCCAAAGTCACAGCCTCAAACGCAGTCCCAAAGCCACAGCCTCAAACGCAGTCCCAAACCCACAGCCTCAAACGCAGTCCCAAACCCACAGCCTCAAACGCAGTCCCAAAGCCACAGCCTCAAACGCAGTCCCAAAGCCACAGCCTCAAACGCAGTCCCAAAGCCACAGCCTCAAACGCAGTCCCAAACCCACAGCCTCAAACGCAGTCCAAATCCCACAGCCTCAAACACAGTCCCAAAGCCACAGCCTCAAACGCAGTCACAAAGCCACAGCCTCAAACGCAGTCCCAAAGCCACAGCCTCAAACGCAGTCCCAAAGCCACAGCCTCAAACGCAGTCACAAACCCACAGCCTCAAACGCAGTCCCAAAGCCACAGCCTCAAACGCAGCCTCAAAGCCACAGCCTCAAACGCAGTCAAAAAGACACAGCTCCAAAGACAATCCCTGGCACTCCTAAAGATGCAGTCCCAACACCACAGTGAAAAACAAAAACAAAAACAAACAAAACACCACAGTTGCGAAACCAGTTTGAAGGCGCGATCTCAAACACGGCCTCAAGCAATCCCAAAGACGCAATGCCTAACTCGTAGTTCCTAGCTCTGTCCCAGACTTGCAGTTCCAGAATTGCAGTCCCCAAAATCGCAACCCCAAAGCGGCAGTCCTAAAATCAGTCACCAAAACACAGTTCCGAATAATCCCAAGGACAAGGTTCAAAATACAGTTCCAAGCAAGTCCCATAGACCCTGTTCTAGAGATGTAGCCGCAAAGACTCAGTCCAAAAGAGTCAGTCCCAGATGATCCCAAAGATG
>JAWQFJ010028070.1:20000-30000 GCA_034096865.1 Theodoxus fluviatilis | reverse complement strand
ATCCAGTTCCGCCTGCCCAGGTATGATGTCAGTCTGTTGTCACTGCGGTGGTAGTCGGTTTTCAGTTTGCTCTCTCACTCTTTTGCAAACGTTTAAGTATGATGGATAACATGAAATGAGCCCGTTGCTAAAGTTTGACGATGACACTGCTTTATTTACCGCTTCTTATGTTATTCTAAAGTAAGAATTGCCAAATGCAGCAGCAGCAGTAAAAACCACCACCACCACCACTTCCACTACCACCACCACCACCACCACCACCACTACAGACCAGCACCACCACCACCACCACTACCTCCAGCACCACCACCACCACCACCACCACCACCACCACCACCACCACAACAACAACAACAACAGCAATAACAACAACAACCACATATGTATAGAGCCCACATCAATCAGGAGTCACTTGTCACAATTAGAAGGCACAGTCACAACTTCCTTTACCTCTGGGATCTCTTCTAAAAGGTAATACCAGTGATAAATTAGAAATGCTTTATTCTTCAGATAATTTTGTTCTGAATATGTTTATTTTGCTTTTGGTTTTGTTGCATAGGTTCGCTTTTACATCCTTTCGCTAAATTATGAACGTCCGTTCTACGCTGGAGAAGATTACTTTCTTCTTACATATATCATTAAAAAAAACTTCGCCTCAATGTATTTGCGTCATATGCGCCGATCTTGTTAGCATGATACATGTTTACAGTCACGCTATCTTTACTTAACCGTTCATTAAAACAGCGACCACTTCGTTGAGCCACTAGTTTGAAACTAAATGTTGATACTGCCCAAACAAACAGTAAACTTTCACTTAGAGGTTAAAATCACTTTCCTTATATTGAGTATTTCGAACATATTCGATGATATATCCTTTCTCAAAGTTGGCAGTAAATTGCTTATAGATCTTCTTTCAGAATTCAAAAATCCCTTTTGGCAAGACATCCTGAAAGCGTGGGAGGTGTACATTAAAAATTATTCTAAGCGACAGTTAAGTTGTGAGGACATTTTGAGTGAACCACTTTGGTTCAATCCAGACATACATGTCATATTCATAAAGGACTGGTACAACAAAAATATGTTATATATACGCGATATCCTTGATCCAACAGGAACATGGAAGAGATTCGAAGAATGTAAAAGACAATTCGGCTTAGCAGGGACGTTTTTAGACTATGAACATCTTAAAAGAATAATTCCGAAGCCATGGGTGGATATAATTCGTAATTCGGGCGGCAACGTAACCCAGCAGCGTCAACATCAAGTTTGCATCAGAAATCTAACATCAGCCAAAACAGGGTTAAGAAACATTTATAACACCATGATTCAAACTCGAGATATATCGACTGGTCAGAAAAAACGGGAGCGGATCTATCCCAGCATATCATGGAATGAAATATGTGAAGCAACCAGGGCTGCCACAACCTCTACATACCTTAAAAGTCTCCAATATAAAATTAACAATCACATAATTTATACAAATAGACTCCTCCACCTGATAGGAATAAAGAACAGTGAAAAATGTGATTTTTGCGGAGAAGGCAGCGAAACAATAACTCCCCTATTTGTAGAATGCCCAATAGTATGTAGCTTCTGGGCGGATATGTCTGAATTGCTTCACAAGAATACAGACCTAACTTTACCAACAAGCCCTTAAAGTTTGCTGTTTGGTACAGCTCCTCATAACAAACTGATTAATCACATTTTGCTGTTGGGAAAATCTTTCATTCACAAATGTAAATATAAAAGTTGTCAACCAAACACTAAGGGCTTCCTTAACATTCTACGACAAAACGCATTAATCGAGAAATTCATTGCCCAAAGCAACAACAACACTGACAACTACAACAATAAATGGGGAGACCTGTGCACTATTTTAGGTGATATTACTCCTGACTGTTAGCACGGGATAAACTCTCTCTCTCCCTCCCTCCCTCCCTCCCTCCCTCCCTCTCTCTCTCTCTCTCTCCCTCTCTCTCTCTCTCTCTCTCTCTCTCTCTCTCTCTCTCTCTCTCTCTCTCACGCACACACACGCGCACACATGCACACACGCAAGTCACCAATCTACACCATGTATCTAATCCCTCCGTTTCGAGTTCGCTTTTCGTAGAAGGATTAGCCCAATTTTTTTTCTTCTCCTGAGATCCAACAAAATGAACGACCCATGCCACCATTTCTCTCCTCTATTTGATGTGGATGATGATGATGTTGATAATGATGATGATAGTGATGATGATGATGATGATGATGATGATGATGATGATGATGATGATGATGATGATGATGATGATGATGATGATGATGATGATGATGACTATGATGATGATGACTATGATGATGATAATGATCATGATGGTGGTAATGATGAGACCATCATCATCCGGTGGTAAAGATAAGAATGATGAGGATAATGATGTGATGTTGATATTCATAAGATTGATGTACTTTCGTCTCTTCCTTTTTTTGTTTTTCTCTGTCATTTTGTCCTTCTTGTGATTTTTTAGACCAAATAAACTGAAGAAATAAAAGGAAAAAAACCGTATTTCGAACATATTCAAGCAGTTTGAGGGAACGAGTCGTACTTCACACGCATGCATCCGCGCACGAACGCTCGCACACACGCACGTACTCACGCACACACACACACACACACACACATACAAACACACACACGGACGCAGGCACGCACGCACAAACACACACGCGCGCGCACACACACACACTCATGCGTGTGCTTAAGTCAAGTACAATATGTGCACTGTGTGTTCATTTTAGTGTGTGCTTTGACTGCTATACCATGGTATTTTGACAGCCTCAAGTACAGCAGTACTCACAAGTTCCAATTCGCAGTCTCTGACGTCACGAGGTACAACATTACCTGCACCTGCTAGTGCAACGTCAGCTGAGGTCACTGATTCCATGACAACGACGTTGACATCTGCAACGCCCTCTTCAATCAACTCTGACGACAGAGCATCTGGAGGGCAATTAACAGGTGTGTTGGCATCAATATGGCGGGTGGAGGATTTTGATCAAGGATGTATGATGAAGTAACTCATGAACAGAAACAGACACCGTATATTTAATGAGTGTAAAGTAACAACAATTCTTTGTAGAATTGTGGTGATAAATATGGATTTGTTTTTCTTCAGAAAGGTATGAGATTCTTAAGAACGTATAACTATTTATGACTTGTTAATGCAGCTATTCTAGTTGCAAATCTGCTTCGGATCTTTAGCAATTTTCTAGAAGGAAAATGTTTCTGTCATTCTCGTGTGCCGTATCACAATAATATTGGCACTGTTTGCCAAACGGATCAATGTGAATTGCTACCACTACTTGCCGTTTATCTGGGGAGCAAATAAAGAGGGTAGTCATGTATTGCATTGTGTACAGATGAACATTCCTCCATCGATTAAGCCTCGCACTCATGAGCTCCGTGTTTGTCCCTGGATTCATACATCTCTCGGATTAACGCAATGCGGAACGAGACAACTACAGGAACATATTCCAAATTAGGAAATAATGAAAACAGGAATTAATTATTTTGATTTTCAATCTTTCGTTAAACCTCAGCCTCAATGAGATGGAGAAGTTGGACATCATCGTCGTTCTTGATGTCTGCTCAAGGCTGAATGTTAACGTGCATGTCAAGGATATATATTTTACAAATGTCTGCACACATATGCAGACTGCACAGTGTATGGGTCCTGCAAGGGTTCCTAGACAGCCTTAGGTGCAAGTGGGCTGTCTAGCAGGGACCCTATCATATCTGCACAACCAGTGCTAAGGTGTGCATACCCAGGTTTATTTCTCTATCATGTTGTGTCTGTAAAGGTCTCCAATTGCCTTTGAGTAGAGGTATAACTGTTTGTATTTCTGCATGTATTTCTGTCCACAGGGTGACTGTCTAAATATGTTTACATACACATCTATGTTAGGTTATAGGTGACTGTCTGAAATATACCTCTAATTATTTGCAGCAATATGTCTATGCAAATATATGCAAGCTCATTTCTATTTGAAATATAAGTCAACAAATGAATGAACAGAGGCGTATGACGGCCTACTAAAGCCACGGTACAAACTGTAGCCTGTCTATATGTAAGTCTTAATATGTGGGCACATACGTTTACATAGATGACTGCCTGCAGGGATGAGAAAGTGCTTGCACCTAATTGTCATCCTGCCTTTTGATGCATGTGTAATTAGAGGTGTGTCTGACTGCAGATGTGTCTAAGTACAGGTGTGTCTGATGACAGGTGTTTCTATTTATATGTATGTCTAAATATACAGTTGTGTCTAATATCAAGCATGTCTGACAAATGAGAGCCTAATTACAGGTGACCCATTACATGTGATTATAATTATAGGTGTGTATGACTATAGGTTTGTCTAATCACATGCTTCTCTAAATACAGGTGTGTCTGATATCAAGTGTCTAACTAATGATGTAGCTAAGTACAGGTGTCTAACCACAGGTGGTTCTCATTACAGGTGCGATGGTAGCAGGCTGGGTAGTGGCAGCAGTGCTGGCAGTTCTCCTTGCTGTACTCGGTGTACCTCTTCTACTCCATCTGCGCAGGTAGTTGCACATGTTTGCGCAGGCGTGTGTATATGTGCGTGTGCATGCATATTCACCTTTGTAACTGTGCATACATATATGGATTCTGGCCTGAAACGGGTGTGGAGCCCACTTGTTTATGAACACCAACATTTTCTATACTTATTTTACACAACACAAAGTACGTTGGTGAGCATCTGTCACCACCTTGTACTAAAGTGATCAAGTCAAAGTCAACTATTCAGCTACATTGTTAAAACGATTTCATGGTGCGCATACATGTAGTCTCTGCTGAGGATACACTTTCGTAAAGTTCCACTTTAACAATCATAATTCCTAAAGAATCGGCCTTTTATCATTCCAGACACGGTTGCCGCAGTGGGTTGATGAATTATCTCAAAGGGAAGCCAACTTCCGGTCTTCCTGCCACGCCACGTGACCAAAGTGTTGACGTCAACTACCTCGAGGTCATCCCTGACCCCTACCATGCTCCACACCAGACCAGACGCGCTCCCGTGTACGAGAACGCAGCCTCCCGCCAAAGCAGTGCTGACAGCGAGTATGTGAACCCGGCTGCAGACCTAGGTCGAGCCACGTCCCAACAAGAGTACTCTTCCTTGGAGTGGTCACGTGATCAGGCTAATACCTATTCGCCGCTGAAAATGGCATAGCTTCGAGGAAGAGGTAGAAAGTGGAAAGTGCTTTCGGTAGCAAGAAGCTCAATACTGGGTGTCAAAAGATGAGGATGAATATGTATTCATAATCGATGGTTGAATGTTAAAAAAAGTTTTAAAACTATAACTTCACCAGCTACGAGAAGATACAGTTTTCGTTTTGGAGCCAAATGGGAGCATCTGCGGTTGGCAAATGGACCGTTGCAGGACTTGGTGTGTAAACACGTTTTAAAGTGACGACACAGTGGTCGTGAGAAGCTCCCTGGATTGTTGCATTTGTTGGCAAAACACTGTAACTCAATGTAAAGGGTAATCTTTACTTTTCATGTAATACATATTCGGCAATGTATTGCGCAGTCTGTTACAGAACCCAGCTGAAGTGTATTTGACCTAGAAGAGTTACTCGTGGATTATGATCATTGCTCAAGACAGTATCATTTGCACTTGTTCATCGTAATATCTGTGTGGGTGAGAAGTTCGACTTCAATGAACTGCATATAATAGAGCACGGCTTTCCAAAAGTATGCGCTATATAATTAAAACGGTTTTCTTTGGATATACCTAAAACATTGTTCATTCACGGATTGCCTTCTAAAGAACTGCGTTAGTGAGAGAGAGAGAGAGAGAGAGAGAGAGAGAGAGAGAGAGAGAGAGAGAGACAGAGAGAGAGAGAGACAGAGAGAGACAGAGAGAGAGACAGAGAGAGACAGAGAGAGAGGGGGGGGAGGAGAGGGGAGAGAGAGAGAGAGGGAGGAAGAGATATAGAGAGGGAGGCGGGCGGGCGGGCAGACGGACACACACACACACACACTCACACACAAACACGCACGCGCGCGCGCGCGCGCGCGCACACACAGACACACACACACACGGACGGAGTTACTGACTCACGGACGAGCAGGCAGGCAAGGTGGCAGTTAGACGCATAGACAAACACAGGGAGAGAGAGATTGATAGAAGCAAGGATAGGTAGAGACAAATAAAGACAACATGAGACAGAGAAAGAGAGACATAATTACCTTCCGTTAGTTCGACAGCTGGAAGGTCAGATAGAGTAACAGAAAAAAGTCAAACGGAATACAATAATATCATGGGGTGGGGACAAATCGCAGTACATTTTTCATTGGTTGACACTGGTCAAATTCTACGCCTGGACACAATTCTATCACTTTGAACAACGCTGAGGGGTGCAGTCATACTTGTGCTTTTTGAAGAGGATCGGTGGAAGCATGGGCTTCCTTTTTTAATAGTTCGGATTCACCCAAGTGTTTCCTAATACGTGGGGATATTGCATGTACTTGTAGTTTCTTTAATAAGACGCCATTATCCACTATCGAGATTCAAAACATTATTATGGTGTCCTTTTCATATCGTTCATTTTCACTTCTGTAATTTGCATTACTAAACATTTTGTACAAATAAAATTGATGACAAAACTAATTTGCTTGTGCTTGTTCATTTCTTCACCTCAGACTTTCACGCATGTACTTTTGAAAAGAAAAGAAAATCAATACGACCTGCAGCTGTCATATTATTAATATTTATCCGGTAGTAATCGTTTGCAACATTTAATCTCTGAGGTTTCTCGATTATTTACGTCTAAACAAAAGAAAACTACTAAAAGTAAAGCATGCCTACTAGTGCAGAAGTTCATTCCTACACATCCATTCAGCCTGTGATGTCTGCATGTGAAAATGAATGACATTAAAATGTGGTACTCGGCAATCCGATATAGCAAACAGTGAACATGAGCACAGGGATTTGTCTTCCCATAAAGGCAGAGGAATTACAGAGCCCAAAACAGAGCCAGGGTGTCCAGCTGTAGAAAGGAACATCGGACCTAGAAATCACATCGCCATTTGAGTATGACTAGAGCCTAAAGGCGACCGAAGTGCTTTCGGTAATTGTGTGTTTTATTTGTGCAGTACTACATGATAATAGGCCTACCTGAAATGAACCTACAAACTACCGTAACATTTTATCTATAATCGGATCAGTACAGTGGAAGATGCATTTGGACAATGATGCATGCATTTTATGAAATTAGATTTTAACGGCATAGATTATATTGTAATTACCAGCCATATATACACAACATTCGCACGCGGGCGCGCGCGCTGCACATGCAAACAATCACATCCACAAGCAAACAAATGGAAGAATAGCCGGACAAAAGCTGAACAAAGTATTAAACTGGGGCGCATTTGTTTGGCACAAAATCTCGAGAGAATCGCGAGGGCTATACGTTTCCTACGTTCCTCGCTCATAAGGACGCACTCGCCGTGAAGGTGGGAGGCCGAGGGAGGTCCGGAGCTCTCTCGATGCTTCCCGCTGCAGTGACCCGGATGAGCCAAAATGGCGGAGACAGTGCGAGTTGGGCTGGTTTTCGGAGATAACAGTGCCTGTAATGTGCTTCTCATGGTCCGAGAATGGAAAAGTGTGCGTACACGGAAGTATTTGCTGTTCGAGTGTTCATTTGTATATTTTGAGGAGTAGGTGTATAGGTTATTTCTGGACATACACTGCCGACATTTTTTTAATCGCTTGCAAACACGCAACACCGTAAACGTACGCTCTATGAATTATCTCCCTTGAATTGATCGAAATGAATCGAGGCCTAACATTTTCGATAACATTGTCCACAGTTGAACCCGGGTTACTTCTTTTTACGTTGAAAAAGTCCCCGTGCCATTCGATATGACACCATGGTGTGTTCTATAGTACACCGACCGAACTGTTGTTTCGCCTTGCCGAGGTAATTTTTTTATTATACAAATTGTGCAGCCGTAAGCATTTACTGGTACTAGTAGTGGCTTCCCCTAAATTCAGAAAGTATATATATATATATATATATGAAAAGTATACTGAGCACAAACGTTCTTGTAGGATTAGATAATAATAAATCAATTTTATACCGCGCAATACTCCCACACAGTGAGACTCAAAGCGCCTAAAAAAAGAAAAGAAAAGAAAAAGAAAATAGAAGTAAAAAAAAAACACACAATAGGAATGTATATGAAAGTAATATACATCAAGGTAAGAGAAACAAAGATGAAAAGCAGGTGATATAAAACAACACAGCAACACAAACCAGACATTCAGTCAACATTCATACAGACGAAAAAACAAAACAAAACAAACAGTTTATACAGATATGTACAATGCACTAACTGTTCTCAGGAAGCAGTCAGGCCCTAGGGGCACTACACTGAAAAAGCTTTACCGGAAATAATGGGTCTTGAGGTTAGATTTGAAGGAAGGAAGAGAAGTGATGCCACGGAGAGATGACGGCAGAGCATTCCAGACAGAAGGTGCTTGAAAGTGAAAGGATCTCTGGCCAAAGGATTTGGTGGTGGTTTTAGGTTTGCAGAGAAGTTTTTCGGAGCCTGAGCGGAGAGAGCGAGAGGGTTGGTAGATCTGAAGAAGAGATGAGAGATAGGGCGGCAGAGTTCCATCAAAGCAACGGAAGGCGAGAGTGGCGAGTTTGTACTGGATCCTGTACTCAACAGGAAGCCAGTGGAGTTTCATGAAAAGAGGGGTAACATGTGTTCTCTTGGATTTTCTGAAAATGAGACGGGCAGCGTTGTTTTGAACCCGCTGAAGGCGAGAGATTTGTTTGGATGGTAGTCCTGCAAGCAGGGAGTTGCAGTAGTCGAGACGGCTTAGAATGAAGGAAGTGACAAGCTGAATGACAGCCTCTTGTGTGAGAAAGCTACGGACAGAGGAGATCTTTCTCAGTTGGAAGTTGCAGGAGCGGCAAATCTGACTGATTTGTTCATGCATTGAGAGTGTTGAGTCAATCAAAACACCCAGATCCCTAACAGACTTTTGAAATGGAATTTCAGTCCCACCCACCTCCAAAAAGTGATCAGAAACAAGAGACAGTGACTTCTGAGAACCCACACAGAGGGATTCAGTTTTGCTGTCATTCAGGCAGAGTTTGTTTTGGAGCATCCAGTCTTTGATGGAGGAAATGCAGAGAGATAAGTTGTGGAGAATGATAGACAGGTCATGAGGAGGAGCGGAGTCTTGAAGCTGGGTGTCGTCAGCATATTTGTGAAAATTGCAGTTGTGGGCTTTGACGATGTCAGAAAGGGGCAGAGTATAGAGTGTGAACAGAACTGGCCCAAGCACCGAGCCTTCAGAACGTTCTGGTTCACTAGGAGCAGTTATTGTCTGATTCCTATTATTACATAAATTGTTTTTATAGCCACATATTTGTACACACTTGCGCAGTTTAACTAATGGTATTCTCCGTCAATGTGATATGCATATGCACAGATGAAGAAGTACGCGTGGCCGCTTCTTGAGCTAAAAACAATACTTTAAGTGGGGACGATACATTGATGATAACATGTGTCCACTGAATCTTTTCAACACTTTCAGGAGGAATATGTGCACCTTCATAATGATGATATCGTCCGTTTTGTTTTTTGATTTGATGCTCATATTCAATTATATATATTTTCAATGGAGAACTGTATTTCAGGTACATACGTATCTAAATAAAGCTGAAACATTTACTTGTTTTGAACAAAACTTACACACAAATGTAGCAGTGTATTATAAAATCAGATCTGCAGCAATGCCCCCCTTTGCCTGTATGAATGACGTACAGATGCAGCAACCATATCCACGGCACAGTCCCTGAGGTCATCAGGCATAACACCAACGCCAACAGTTTCCTCGGTCAAATCTGACGACAGAGCATCTAGAGGCGAAATGACCGGTGAGTTGGCATAACTATGGTGGGTGGATATAA
>JAWQFJ010028070.1:12500-15000 GCA_034096865.1 Theodoxus fluviatilis | reverse complement strand
CCACCCAACCCATCCATCCATCCACCTACCCACTCACCACCCACCCATCCATTCATCCATCCATCCACCGATCCATCCATCCATCCATCCACCGATCTATCCATCCACCCATCCATCCATCCATTCATCCATCATTCATCCATCCAACAATCACATCCATCCCTTCCATCCCATTTATTCCATCGCATTCTTTCCATCCCATATCTTCCATCCCACCCCATCACTTCCATCCCATCCCTTCCATCCCCTCCATCCCATCTCCTCCATCCCTTCCATCCCATCCATTTCATCACAACCCTTCCATCCCATCCCTTCCATCCCATCCATCCCATCCATTTCATCCCAACCCTTCCATCCCATCCCTTCCATCCCATCCCCTCCATCAATTCCATCCCATCCCTTCCATCCCATCCGATCCCTTCCATCCCATCTCCTCAATCCCTTCCATCCCATCCATTTCATCCCAACCCTTCCATCCCATCCCTTCCATCCCTTCCATCCCATCCATTTTCATCACAACCCTTCCATCCCATCCCTTTCATCCCATCCTCTCCATCCCTTCCATGCCATCAACTTCATCCCAACCCTTCCATCCCATCTCTTCCATCCCTTCCATCTCATCTCTTCCATCTCATCCCATCCATTTCATCCCATCTCTTCCATCCCATCCCATCTATCCCAACCCCTCCATTCCTTTCATCCCATCCAATTCATCCCAACCCTTCAATACCACCCCCTCCATCCCAACCCCTCCATCCCTTTCATCCCATCCATTTCATCCCAACCCTTCCATCCCACCCACTCCATCCCTTCCATCGCATCCATTTCATTTCATCCATTTCATCCCATCCCTTCCATCCCATCCCACCCCTTTCATCCCATTCCTTCCTTTCCACCCCTTCCATGTCTTCCATCCCATCCATTCCATCCCATTTCTTCCATCCAATCCATTCCACCCCTTCCCTTCCATCCCATTTCTTCCATCCCATCCCATTCCTTCCATCCCATCCCTTCCATTCCATTCCTTCTATCCCAACCCTTCAATCCCATCCCATCCCTTTCATCATATCCGTTCCATCTTATCCCTTCCATCCCATCCCTTCCACCCCCTCCCTTCCACCCCTTCCATCCCTTCCATCCCATCCCTTCCATCCCATCCCATCCCATCCCTTTCATCCCATCCCTTCCATCCCATCCCTTCCATCTTATCCCTTGCACCTCATTCCTTCCATCCCATTCCTTCTATCCCTACCCTTCAATCTCATCCCATCCCTTCCATCCCATCCCGTCCACCCCCTCCCTTCCACCCCCTCCCTTAAACCCCCTCCATCCCTTCCATCCCATCCCTTCCATCCCATCCCATCCCATCCCTTCCATTCCATCCCTTCCATTCCATCCCTTCCATCCCATCCCTTCCATCACATCCCTTCCTTCTTATCCCTTCCGTCCCATCCCTTCCATCACATCCCTTCCAGCTTATCCCTTCCATCCCATCCCTTCCATCTTAACCCTTTTATCCCATCCCTTCCGTCCCATCCCTTCCATCACATCCCTTCCTTCTTATCCCTTCCATCCCATCCCTTCCATCACATCCCTTCCAGCTTATCCCTTCCATCCCATCCCTTCCATCACATCCCTTCCATCTTATCCCTTCCATCCCATCCCTTCCATCTTAACCCTTTTATCCCATCCCTTCCATCCCAGTCTTTCTATCCTAACCCTTCAATCTCCTCCCATCCTTTCCATCTTAACCCTTCCATCTATCCCTTCCATCTTATCCCTTCCATCCCATCCCTTCCATCCCATCCCTTCCATCCCATTTCTTCTTTCCCAACTCTTCATTCCCATCGCATCCCTTCCATCCCATCCCTTCCATCTTAACCTTTGTATCCCATCTCTTCCATCCCATTTTTTCTATCCTAACCCTTCAATCCCTTCCCATCCTTTCCATCCCATCCCTTCCATCCCATCCCATCAATTCCATCCCATCCCATCCCTTCCATCCCATCCCTTCCGCCCCCTCCATCCTTTCCGTCCCATCCATCCCTTCCGTCCCATTTCTTTCATCCCATCCCTTCCATCCCAACACTTCCATCCATCCCTTACATCTCAACCCTTCCATCCATCCCTTCCATCCCAACCCTTCCATCCATCCCTTCCATTGCAACCCTTTCATCCCATCCCAACTCTTCCATCCCAATCCTTCCATCCCAACCATTCCATCCCATCCCTTCCATCTCATCCCTTCCATCCATCCCTTCCATCCACCCCTTCCATCGCAACCCTTTCATCCCATTCCATCCCATCCCTTTCATTCATCTACCCCTAAACATTTACACCCTTGATATTTCCCAAAATAGTCACAGGGATGGAGGAAAGAGAGTCGGGACTAGTGGGAAGGAGGGAGGTTCAGACAAGTAACAAATACGGGATTTTGTTTGTCTTCTTCCCTGTCAGGTTTTCTTTTTATCTGTGTTGATTTATAGCTTGCTTCAAAGTT
>JAWQFJ010028070.1:5000-7500 GCA_034096865.1 Theodoxus fluviatilis | reverse complement strand
GGGATGCCGAAAGATACACAGGAAGAGTAACATCAAAATGACGGTAGGCCAGAACCGCAAAATATTGTACTGGCAACGGAATTTCACGGGAAGCCAGTGTAGATGCCTAAGCATGGGAGTCACATGATCGCGCTTTCCCTTCCTCAGCACGAGGCGTGCTGCGCTGTTTTGAACGCGCTGAAGACGGTTCAATTGTTCTGCTGGAAGACCCGCCAAAACTGAATTACAATAATCCAGCCTTGCAGTGATCAGTCTAACACACGCAGTGTCAGAAAGATATTTACGAATGGATGCAATGCGGAGTAGTTCAAGAAAACAGGCACTGCAAATACTGCTGATCTGTTTACGCATCGACAATGTCTGGTCAATCTGAACACCGAGGTACCTAACCGAGCTCTGGAATGGAATAGAGCTACCCCCGATGTCAGTGGAATCACTCTCGATAAGCCCGAGACTTGACCGTGCCCCAACAGGCATAACTTCAGTTTTATCTGCATTGAGCTTGAGCTTGTTGCTCCTCATCCATGCGAGTACATCATCAACGCATGTCTTGATATTTGACTGTACATAATGAAATTCCTCGACTAATGAGCTCTTCGACAACTCTGTGTCGTCTGCATATTTCTGAAAATCACACTCATGCTTAGCTATCACATCTGAAAGGGGTTGCGAGTACAGAGTGAACAAAACTGGTCCTAAGACCGAGCCTTGCGGGATACCAAAAATCAATGGAGATGGGGCTGACAAAACGCCATCAACAATGACGGACTGTGACCGATCACGAACATAGGACGCAAACCAGTCCAGGACAATACCGTGAACTCCAAACGACAGCTCCAGGCGTTTGAGGAGTATGGAGTGGTCCAGCGTGTCAAACGCGGCGCTGAGGTCCAATAACGCCACCAACGACAGGCGTTTCTCATCTGCGTTTACAAGCAGACCATCGAGGACACTCAGCGCGGCGGTCTCAGTGCTGTGCCCCTTCTTGTACGCAGACTGGCGTGCGTCCCATAGATCATTTTCAGACAGGTGTGTCTGCAACTGAGCTAACACAACCTTCTCAAGGATCTTTGAGATAAAAGGGAGATTTGACACTGGTCGATAATTTTTCAGAACATTACAATCTAAGCCAGGCTTCTTCAGAAGAGGGGTGACTACCGCCCGCTTGAACTGTGAAGGAACAGAACCTGTGGAAAGAGAGGCATTGACAATATCTGTGACAATAGGAACCAAAACATCAAGGTGTTGCTTTGCGAGGGAGGTGGGGATGGGGTCAAGAATGCAGCTCTTCGAAGGCGACTTCATGATCAAGTCACGAATCTCCTTCTCTGAAACAGGATCAAAACAAGAAAACTTGGATCCATCATACACAGTAAATTCAGGAGCATCACACGAGCATGAGTCAAGTTCATCACGGATCTTACTAATCTTGCTGGAGAAATAGTCCACGAAATGTTTAGGAAGTTCTTCACGAGGAATATCCGTGGGAAGAGTGTGTGCTTTACTCTGGCCTAAGAGTTCACCAGTAACCTGAAACAGTTGCCTGCTAGAGGAGGCGGCCATGTCTACCCTGTCACTGTAATACTGTCGCTTGGCCGCTTCGACACTACACTTCACAGAGTCCCTCTCTTTCACGAAGATGTCTCTAAACACTGTGAGGCCTTTCTTTCGCCAACGTCTTTCGGCCCGCCGTCTCCTCCGCCTCCCTTCCCGCACCTCCTCAGACAGCCACGGGGCTGAGCGGCTGTTACGGACACGCCGAGTCACTGAGGGTGCGTGATGGTCAAGGATGTGCCTCAGCTTATCGTTGAAAAAGTCCACGAGCTGTTCAGTCTCCAGTTCAGAACGAACACATGAATCAGGCGGGGAAGTGAAAAACATCCCTGAGTGAGATCTTCCTTGTCACTTTACGTGAGAGCAATTAAGACATAGAAAAAACCCAAGGCAGTGAGTGGAAATACTTTTTTGCTTGGAATTTACCTGATGATTTACTTGTATTTCCAGCACAAAAAGTGAAAATGCTTCACACTTTCCCCCTTGTGCGCTGTTTTTAAGAATAAACTTGATACATTTTCCTCGGCAATTTCCAAAGAGAAAAATGATCAGGAAAATGGAGTCTTCTCGCGTTCATATTTCAGCCTTGATCAGTGATTTGGAAATGTATTGGCCTTACATTGGCTACACATGCTGATAGGCAGTGAAGCATCATTCCATCCATCCATCCGTCCGTCCGTCCGTCCGTCCGTCCGTCCGTCCGTCCATCCGTCCATCCACCCACCCACCTACCCACCCACCCGTCCGCCCGCCAGTTCGTCCGTCCATCCATCCGTTCATCCACCCACACACCCACACACCCATCCGTCCGTCCGTCCGTCCACCCACCCGTCCGTCCGTTTATCCATCCATCCATTCATCCATATATCCACCCACCATTGACAAGGCTTTCAATAGAGATGAGAAAATGTCCCAAGATAGCTAGAGGAATGGAGGAAAGGGAGTC
>JAWQFJ010028070.1:0-2500 GCA_034096865.1 Theodoxus fluviatilis | reverse complement strand
AACTAATGGGCAGACACGCACAGAGACATACAGGAAGAGTGTCGCGAGACGCGACTTAGGTGTGATGTGATGCCGTTAGATGTCAGTGTGTGAAGTTTGCCTTGTATTACGCGCTCAAACAGTTTTGACGCATTGCGGCAGATCGTTCGTGTGGCAGGGGGTACGACGTCATCTCGAGGGGTTATTTGGAGGGTCACTAGGGGTGCGTTGGTATTCTACGGGGTCCACACGTTAGCTGACACGGGTCTGAAGCCCGCGAAAATTAGTCGACTGATGATTGGGGGAGAATCTAAGGGCGCGAAAATACTTAACTCTGATTGGGGATCAATCACGTGATAGAGTCGACGTTGGAATCTGATAGCGTGGGTCTGATCAGATCACCTCTGTCGTCTGGACGGGAAGGAAGGGGCGAGCAGTCCATGCTGCCAACTGTAAGCTGCGCGGGCGGTTTAAGCGAAGTTTTTGCTTTGCGGAAAAATCTCTCTAGCTGGTGACTTACGCTGAGTCGGCTACGAGAGTGTGGAGGGAGAGCCTTTGGTTGAATGGGGCGAAGTTCCACTTTGAAAGCACCACGGCCTGGCGTGTTTTGAGGTAATGTGCAATTTGTGATAATTCGTTTGCCATGGGGGAAACTGACCGTTGGTTAAGGCGAGAAGTGGGTCATTCATTTGTGCATGAGTGAACTATGCTTTGAGATTGAAGTAAATCTTTGGGGAAAGGTGGGGGAAAATGCCTATCTCCATTCAGTCGTGATTTGTGATTCATTTCGTGAACAGGACATGTTAAATTTGACTTACCCGCCGGGAACAAGCAAGTTCGTTTCAACTAAGCGTTCGGGCAAGAGTGCGTCGCTTGAATGTTAAATCACGCCTATGTAAATTCCTAGGGGAGAAAGAGTAGTTTCTCATTGGGGTCACTCGGTTATATGTTTCAGTCCATATCATTGAACCGCATCGTACCTGTACTTATGAACCTCGCTCATTCTACGTGCCCTCTACGAGTACTCTGTCGTTTCTGCTTCTACGAGAGTTAGTGAGAACTCTTTCTACGCTGGCGCGGGCCTGCATCGAGATGGGCAAACGACGCTTCGAAGCACACGGTGTGCTTTATCCTCAACGGCTATGGGGACGTTTAAGCAAGTACTCTCTTCATTAGTAACTCCGGGAGTTACAATTTTCGTTACGACTAGCATGTGTGCTAAATTTTGGTGTCTAACGAAATACACCGACGGACTGGTGTTTTAAGTCCACAGGGGTTGTGGCCTAATCGTCAGAGTGATAGGACGGATTAGAGGCAGGACGGTTGGAGACGCTAGCGTGTGCACTCGCGTGAGGCGGTGCAACGCACAGCCTTTTGGTTGTAGGTGGGACATACAACGTGATGTAGTGCGATGAATGGACTGATCCTCTAGTAGGATGAAATTATTTCGCACTAGCATAGATGACCGGGGGGATTCCTGCTGCAGTTCGGACGGACTTTCCGGACTTTACTGACTTGGGGAGTGAGCGCGGAGCTCGCTAGTCAGAGATACTTCTGGACAGGAGCGAGGCGAGGGAGGGCCCACCTGTCGCCACGACACCGGGACGCTTGGAGGCGTCTGTCTACGCTGTACTACCGGGAACTTTCCGAGAGGAACTTTTCTTCTAGACTTGTCTAAGCACGGGCTCAGGACAGTGGTACTTTCGACGGACTGAAAGGAGGGGAAGGGGTAGTAGTCGTGTGCAATTCTCTGTGAAGTTTTGGTTTTGGTTAGAGTCAGTGTGGTTCTGACTTGTGTTGGGCTGGGTAATTCCATGACAGGATTGGAGTTTTCAGGACTAGGAACGGTCTGGGCTGCAGAAAAGGGTAAGCTGGAACCTTTTCACCTTTCTTCGTGTTTACGGCATCTGATTTGTAGCTCGCGGGAGCTTGTGTCGTACTGGTTTTGTCGAACGAGAAAGGGACACGCGAGAGTGTCTGCGCGTGTGTCTGATTTGCCTCTGTGTGTCTTCCATTGATACGAGTGGTGGGCGGAAATACGTCATCAAGGGGAAGAGGGGGTGGAGCTAACGGGGGTCTGAGCTCATTGTTATGCAGACAGTGAATGGAGTATTGTTGTGGGGTTTTGTTCAGAGTAACTTAACTGCTAGAGACTGTGTGTAAGGACGGGGAAAAATCTTTCTGTGGGGATTTGTTCCAACGTTCTAAGATTTCAAGGGGAGTTTGGGATTTATCCATTTAACGTGGGTTGTAAAATGTGCTGCGGTGGAATTGGAGACTGTTTGAGAGTCGTGAGTTGTTTACATTTTTGAGTCACTGTGGGTGTGAAAGACTTGATCTCTGTTGGGAGATTTCTCTCGTTATTGCCATGAGCATTTGAATGAGTGGTTGAAGGACGTGTTTGTTTATTACCAGAACCGCATTTTTTAAATAAATTCCGGTTTCTGGTGTTTATATGGAGGATTGAAGTTTTCATTACACATTGTTAGTCAGTAGTCACCGGTGACTAGATACTGCTTCT
>JAWQFJ010028067.1:0-20766 GCA_034096865.1 Theodoxus fluviatilis | reverse complement strand
TTCCATACTCTGACCCTGAGAAGCACATTACAGGCACTGTTATCTCCGAACACCAGCCCAACTCGCACTGTCTCCGAAATTTTAGCTCATCCGGCTCACTGCAGCGGGAAGCATCGAGGGAGCTTCGGACCTCCCTCGGCCTCCCACCTTCACGGCGAGTGTGTCCTTTTGAGAGAGGAACGTAGGAAACGCCTAGCCCTCGCGATTGTCTCGATATTTTGGGCCAAACCATCGCGCCTTAGTCTTAATCCTTACCAAAACATGCGCGATTTGATGGAGGCAAATGACTGGAGAAATAGAATCTTGATTATCCCTGCGTTCCATTGTACTTTGCTTCATCTCTGCTACGAATCGTAGCAGGCTGAGAAGTTTTGACAGGTTGTCTTTTTATTGACTTTCAAAGCACATCACCGTTAAAAGTTGAGGGATTTGGAGGTCCTCTAGATTGGATACGTGAATCCTCCAAATGATTTCACATTCAGTGTTATTCCTCTTGATTGAAGAGACGTCCGTCTCTCTCTCTCTCTCTCTCTCTCTCTCTCTCTCGATCGATCGATCGATCGATCGCTCGCTCGATCGCTTGCTTGCTCGCTCGCTTGCTCGCTTGCTCTCTATGACATACATATACGCAAACGTAAATTGCTTGCTAGTGCTCACAAAACTACCTGTCTGTGCCAAAGAGAGGTACTGACACTGTAGATTTACAACAGAGGCAAACATTTCAAGTCACAATACATCCTATCTAAGTCGTGAATTATCGACCACACACTTGGCTCGACTCTAAAAGGGTTAGCCAAATGGCAGCGCATTGCCTTCACATGACTGAACAACATCTTTGGTGCGATTCTAAATGATAATTTTATCGAGCTCGAAGGAAGTAAAGTTGATGTTGATGTAATAGGCAACAGGTGTATTGATCTTGTGCGTCATGAGAGCACTACATACTTTTCTTGTCCTGGAAGACCGGGAATTATCGTCTGCATGAGCTGCTGCATCCAGGCTCGTTGTTCAGTGTTATGTGACAAATAAAACTATTCAGGGTTAGTTGTCGTTCTTGTTAGAGAAGGTAGTGGTGGTCTTTGTACAGACCTATCTATTCATACTTACCTTCGCACCATAGCTTATTGGACCACTTGCTCCATTATTTACAGACGAGTGAGTAGAGCCTCCCTGAGGAGCGTGTGAACCCAGTGTTTGCTTTGAAGCACACCAGGGTTCTTTGAGTGTGTCTGCTGTTGACCGAGAGTGACGAATTCTAAGGAACATTATTAATCTGGTTCTAGGACCTTTCTTCTCCGGTCTTTACTCCACCAGGTCATTTTTCTCTCCTTCGAAGTTTCTCTCCCAGGTCATCTTGCCCCCTTGAATTTTCTCTCCAAGGATATTTCGCCTCCTTGAAAATTCTCTCCCAGGTCATTTCTCCCCCTTGTAAATGTTCTCCCAGGTTATTTAGTCCCCTTGAAAAGTCTCTCTTAGGTCATTTCGTCCCCTTGAATTTTCTCTCCCAGGTCATTTTGCCCCCTTGATTTTTCTCTTCAAGGTCATTTCGCCCCCCTTGAAAAATTTCTTCCAGGCCATTTTGCCCCCTAAACTTTTTTTATCCCAGGTCATTTCGCCCCCTTGAATTTTCTCTCCCAGGTCATTTCGCCCCCTTGAAAATTCTCTACCAGGTCATCTTGCTCCCTTGAATTTTCTCTCCAAGGATATTTCGCCCCCTTGAAAATTTTCTCCCAGGTCATTTCGCCCCCTTAAAAATTCTCTTCAAGGTCATTTTACCCCCTCGACGTTTCTCCTCCAGATCAGTCCGCCCCCTCGAAATATCTCCCATGGGTCATTCCGCCCCCTTGAAGTTTCTCCCCCTTGAAGTTTCTCCCCCTCGAAATTTCACCTCCTCGAAATTTCTCCCCCTGATCATTTCTGCCCATTGAAATTTCTCCCCTTCAAAACGACTCCATAATACCATTATGGTCGAAAATCATTGATAACAGAAGGGAGGTGACCATCACTAGTCATAGAGGAGGGTTAAGGGAAATCCCAAAATGTGTGTCGTCTGCTACTTCGTTACAGGCATGGGTATAAATGCCGACGTTCACTACAGATATCAAACCCTGACATACAATCCAATCTGCCACGGTGATGAGAGCATTAAAACATTCATTTCTTCGAAATGTGAAAGCACTTCCATGGCCATAAACTCTATGGCTCGAAGCATGTTCATAGTGAAAGTCCATGAAGTGACTTCCATTTGATTCGATGTTTAGTATGAACCAATCAAATGCGACTACGGGCCGCTGTATATTCATTGTTGCTAGGCACAGCAAGAGGCGCACTCTAGTGTGAAGCAGTATTTTCATTGTTGCTAGGCACAGCAAGAGGCGCACTCTAGTGTGAAGCAGTATTTTCATTGTTGCTAGGCACAGCAAGAGGCGCACTCTAGTGTGAAGCAGTATTTTCATTGTTGCTAGGCACAGCAAGAGGCGCCCTCTAGTGTGAAGCAGTATTTTTATTGTTGCTAGGCACAGCAAGAGGCGCACTCTAGTGTGAAGCAGTATTTTCATTGTTGCTAGGCACAGCAAGAGGCGCACTCTAGTGTGAAGCAGTATTTTCATTGTTGCTAGGCACAGCAAGAGGCGCCCTCTAGTGTGAAGCAGTATTTTCATTGTTGCTAGGCACAGCAAGAGGCGCACTCTAGTGTGAAGCAGTATTTTCATTGTTGCTAGGCACAGCAAGAGGCGCACTCTAGTGTGAAGCAGTATTTTCATTGTTGCTAGGCACAGCAAGAGGCGCACTCTAGTGTGAAGCAGTATTTTCATTGTTGCTAGGCACAACAAGAGACGCACTCTAGTGTGAAGCAGTATTTTCATTGTTGCTAGGCACAGCAAGAGGCGCACTCTAGTGTGAAGCAGTATTTTCATTGTTGCTAGGCACAGCAAGAGGCGCACTCTAGTGTGAAGCAGTTAAAGCGCCTCCTGGGACGCTCCAGCGGCTGCGCAACCTTGACAGGAAGTTGACCTCTGCCACTGGGTGAGAGGTCACTTCAGGAATGCTGGGATTGATGTGCTACGATAGCAGAGAGGAAGCCGAGTACAACGGAACGAAGGTAATTTACAACCAACACCATTTTTGAGTGGCGAATGGCCTCACACGGCTTCAAAGGGTGATGGGTCAGGAAGGTTCTGCCTTTCATCCATCTCATCCATGTCCTTTGTCTTTCCCCTTCGGCATGTCATGCAATAAAACAGTCTCCTTTGACGTGCGAGGACCTCTCAGTCTTACCTCAGGTACTTCTCAGGACGCATATACTGCCTGTTGAAGTCAGGTGCACCTTTGCACAGTGACTTCTTCTCTCGCTCGGAAATTTTGTTCCGGTCCACGTACTCGAGAGCTCTCTTCAGGATGAAACGAACGAACTCGGCCAGCATTTCAGCTGCTTCCTGCGGTGACAAACGGTAATAAAGTGTTGAGAATTTAAGAATCGGTGGGGCCCTTTCGTGGCTTCTTCATACACCAGTTTGAAATAGAATTCCAATCATACACACACACACACACACACACACACACACACACACACACACACTCCCACCCCCAAAAAAATAATTCTGGTAACAGAAATAATAAATGTTGTTCTTTAATTAAGCTCTTTAAGATATTATTTACCACAAGACACCAAAATAATTAGTATTTTCGAAGTTGTGAAAATATGTCAGCCTCTGTCTCTCTCTCTCTCTCTCTCTCTCTCTCTCTCTGTATCTCTCTTGTAACATTTTGGTAAAAATAACTGCAGAACTAAGGAAAGCAACCCTTCCATAACTGTCCTTTAAATAAGAGTTACCTCCCCTAGGGGATCCCAGAATTCCCTGTATCAAATGGCTGATTAAAACGGTATGCTGTCCTACTAGAATACTGTCTTGGGTCATCACTACATCTGTGATATACTCAAGAACATTACATGGTGTCCGAAGGATACGCAAACGCCTATTTCAAAAGTGTCTGTGCATATTTCCTACAAAACGAGCCTGCAATTGGGATATTTCTCCTCAGTCCCACGTGAGTACAAACCCGCCATTTATTTGAATTCTCGATATGACAAATGCAGTATCGCTTGCCCCAGTTATCGACTGGAATGCACCAAACCTCACCGAGCAATGGAAAAAATTCAGGCAGCATGCTGAATTGATGCCTCAAGGTCCTCTCAAAAACGTGGAGAATGAAAGCAAATGCGCATATCTTCTCATATGGGTATGAGAGACAGAGAAAGAAATATTCAACTCATGGAATCTCTCAGGCGATGAGAGCAACGACATGGACGTTTTGTACACCCACTTCGCCAATCATACCCACCCAAGAAAGAACTCTGTGTTCTCCAGATATGTATTTCAAGAGAGAAAACAACAACATGAAGAAACCTTCGAAGCTTTCGTCACAGACCTAAGGAATGTATGGTAAAAGACTGTGACTATGATAAGCCAGACGACATGGTGAGGGATCGAATAGTCTCAGGCGTAGCTTTGCAAGACTTTCATGAGAAACTGCTGCACGAAGGTGATACGCTTACCATGCAACAAGCTATAGAAATCCCCACAACATTTGAAGCTACCAAGAAGCAGCTTGCGAAAATGGCGACAAGTAACACAGTAAATGCACTTCATACACGTAGAAAGGAAAGCACAAAAAATACAGCCAAAAAGCCAGACACCTTTCCTTGTCGGAATTGTGGCGATAAACACGGCAGGAAACAGTGCCTTGCGTTCGGAAAGGAATGCTTGTACTGCCACAAGCAAAATCACTTTGCAAGGGTGTGGTTCCAGAAGAAGGGAGGGAACCAAAGAAAAATCCACAGCATGGAAGGAAAGAGTGACGAAGAGACCGATACCCACCGACGTCATCGACACCGTCGATCATCAGAACAATCAGCCTAAAACTACGTATGCGGAGATACAGCTCCAGACAGGCAACGCCGTGCAGTTCAAGCTCGACACATGTGCCCAGGTCAACGTCCTCCCATTGTCAGCCTACAACAAGCTGAAGAAATCTCCCAGATTGAAAACATCGCATCAGCAGCTATATGGATACACAGGACAACCACTGGATGTCAAGGGATATATAGGTGGACATGAATTGTTCCTACAAGGACAAACAGAAACACTCTAGATTCTACGTGGCGAAAACAGAAGGACACTCACAGCCAATCCTTGATCTCCAGACATGCCTTGACTTGAACCTGATCCAGCTTATCATGTCTGTGTATTCAGAGGTAGTACCGTCAACCAAAGACACTGTACTGACAGAGTACAAGAAGCTCTTCACTGGTCTAGGATGCCTCGAGGGCGAGGTGAAGACACACCTGAAACCAGATGCAACGCCAGTTATTCACCCTACTCGCTGTGTACCACACACTATAAAGGAACAGCTGAAGAAAAACCTAGATGCCATGGTGGAGACAGGAACAGTTGCCTAGGTGACTCGGTTAATTCACTAGTAGTTGTGCCGAAACCCAACGGGAAACTACGTATTTGTCTGGACACTAGAGACCTCAACTCTGCCATCAAGAGACAGCGCTATCCAATGCCAACCCTTGAAGATGCCATAGCCAAGATGACAGGCGCCAGATTTTTCAGCAAGCTCGACGCAAAATCAGGCTACTGGCAGATGAAGCTAGACACAGATTCCTCCTTCTTGACCACCTTCAACACCCCGTTTGGAAGGTACAGATTCCTGTGCCTACCATTTGGAGTTGTCAACGCCCAGGACGAATTTCAACGCAAGATTGAAGAAACATTTGAAGGAATACCCGGAGTCACGACTCTCGTGGATGATATCCTTATCACAGGGAAAACATGTGAGAAGCATGACGTGAATCTCAGAGCGGCACTCCAAAGAAGAGAAGAGAAGAATCTGAAATTGAATCCTGACAAGCTCACCATTGCTGCAGAAGAAGTGAAGTACTTCGGACACATCGTGTCTGCCGAAGGTCGAAAACCAGACCCAGCCAAGGAAAAAGCTGTCCTGGAGATGACTGCCCCAGCAAACAAGAAGGAATTGCAGACCATCCTAGGCATGATGACGTATCTAGCAAAATTCGCTCCAAAGCTGTCAGAGACTACTCAACCGATGAGGGAACTACTGAAAGATGAGAATTAATTCTCATGGGAGAGAGAACAGGAAGAGGCACTCCAACAAACAAAGACCATCACCTCCAGTCAACCAGTACTTGCCTTTTACGATCCTGCAAAACCAGTCACACTCCAGGTAGATGCAAGTAAACATGGTCTCGGAGCTGCGATTTTCCAAGATGACAAACCTGTTGCCTTTGCGTCAAAATCCCTCAACTTCTCAGAGCAGAACTATGCGCCAATAGCGAAGCAGCTCTATGCAATTGCTTTCGGATGCAAAAGGTTTCACCAATACATCTTTGGTCACAGAGCAATCGTACAGACAGATCACAAACCCTTAGAAAGCATCACGAAGAAGCCACTAGCAGCAGCACCACCGCGCCTCCAGCGAATGCTACTACAACTACAGAAGTATGACCTAGACATCGCACATGTCCCTGGAAGGAACATACCAATAGCTGACGCACTGTCACGAAACTTCCTTCCAGCAAAACCAGAAGACAGTGGAATTGCTGAAGATATCAACGCATATGTCCACAGCGTCATCGAAAATCTTCCCATCACCGATGAGAAAATGAAGCAAATTCAGAAAGCCACTGCAGAAGACCCTCAACTGCAAGATTTGAAGTCAACCATACAGAATGGATGGCCTGACCTTCGTACGGACTGCAAATCAACCATCAGTGAGTTCTGGAACTTCAGAGATGAACATTCCTTCATCAATGGAATCATCTTCAAAGGAGAAAAGATACTCATACCACTTGCCATGCGTCTAGAAATAATGAAGAACATTCACTACAGCCACCTTGGAATTGAGAAGACAAAGTAACGAGCTAGAGAAATCATTTTCTGGCCAGGAATGACAAAACAGATCCACAACACCGTCGCAGCCTGTACCATCTGTGCCAGTATGAGCCCAGCAAACCCAAAGGAACCACTCCTATCCCACGAAGTCCCAACTCGACCATGGCAGAAGCTTGGCACCGATATCTTCAATTGGCAAGACAGATCCTTCCTGATAACAGTGGACTATTACAGCCGCTACTTCGAGATCGATGAGCTCTCCACTACGACAGCCATGTCCATAATCAGAAAGCTATCAGTTCAATATGCACGCCACGGCATCCCAGAAGTCCTCATCAGTGACAACGGACCATAGTTTGCCTCAGAGGATTTCTCAGACTTTGCTGCAGATTGGGATTTCAAACACATCACCTCCAGCCCTGGCTACCCACAATCGAATGGACTTGCACAGAAGGCTGTACAGATTGCAAAACGCATTTTGTCCAAAGCTAAGGCTGATGGAAGCAACCCCCTCCTTGCCTGGCTAGAACACACATCTACTCCAGTTGACAATCTTGCTTCCCCAGCTCAGCTTATCATGGGTCGGCAACTCCGATCCATCCTGCCAACTTCAACAAAACAACTGCAACCCAAGATCATCAACCCCTCAGAAACAACTACAAGACGAACACACCTGCAAGCCAAGCAGAAGAAAAACTTTGACCGAACAGCTCATCAGTTGCCACCTATGAAGACAGGTGACAAGGTATATCTACAGTTGTCCAAGGGAGACAATTGGACACCTGCCCAGATTATGAAGCCGTACAGCACCCCAAGATCTTATGTTGTTGAGACAATTGATGGTCATATCTTCCAACGCAACAGTCGCTGTCTCAGACCAGAGACATCATCTCACTCAGAAGATCCCCATAAGCAACCCTCAACAACACTTGAACTGGACGAGAACAGCAACCACCCATCATCAGGAACCTACTGCAAAAGACTCGGACGCCCTGTGAAAGAACCTAAGAGACTGGACTTGTAAAAGACTAAGTAATTGTTTCATCACTCCAAATCAGTATCAAGTAACTCTATTGTTCAGAGACAGTAAATTGATCATGCTAATAAGAGTAGAACTCAATTTTTCAAAACAAGAGAGATGTAACATTTTGGTTAAAATAACTGCAGAACTAAGGAAAGCAACCCTTCCATAACTGTCCTTTGAATAAGAGTTACCTCCCCTCGGGGATCCCAAAATTCCCCGTATCAAATGGCTGATTAAAACGGCACGCTGTCCTACCAAAAACCTGTCTGGGTCATCACTACATCTGTGACATACCCAAGAACATTACATCTCTCTCACTCTGTCGATCTATATGTCTTTCTCTGTATCTCTCTCCATATATCTCTCTCTCTGTCTCTCTTTGTCTGTCTCTCTCTCTCTCTCTCTGTCTCTCTCTGTGTGTCTCTCTCTCTGTCTCTCTCTCTCTCTCTTTCTCTGTCTCTCTCTCTCTTTCTGTCTCTCTCTCTACCTCTCTCTATCTTTCCTTTTCTCTCTCTCTCTGTCTCTCTCTGTCTCTCTCTGTCTCTCTTTGTCTCTGTCTGTCTTTCTCTCTCTCTATCTATCTCTGTCTCTGTCTCTCTGTCTGTCTCTGTCTGTCTCTGTCTGTGTCTGTCTCTGTCTGTGTCTGTCTCTGCCTCTGCTTCTGTCTGTTTCTGTCTGTCTCTGGCTCTGTCTCTGTCTCTGTCCCTGTCTGTGTCTGTGTCTGTGTCTGTTTCTGTGTCTCTGTCTGTGACTCTGTCTGTGTCTCTGTCTGTGTCTCTGTCTCTCTGTCTCCGTCTCTGTCTGCCTGTCTGTCTGACTCCGTCTCTGTCTGTCTGTCTGTCTCCGTCTCTGTCTGTCTGTCTGTCTGTCTGTCTGTCTGTCTGTCTGTCTGTCTGTCTGTCTGTCTGTCTGTCTGTCTGTCTGTCTGTCTGTCTGTCTGTCTGTCTGTCTGTCTCTCTGTCTCTCTGTCTCTCTGTCTCTGTCTGTCTCTCTGTCTGTCTGTCTCTCTGTCTGTCTGTCTGTCTGTCTGTCTGTCTGTCTGTCTGTCTGTCTGTCTGTCTGTCTGTCTGTCTGTCTCTCTCTCTCTCTCTCTCTCTCTCTCTCTCTCTCTCTCTCTGTGTGTGTGTGTCCGTCCGTGTCTGTGTGCCTATGTGTCTGTCTGTCTGTCTCTCTCTCTCTCTCTCTCTCTCTCTCTCTCTCTCTCTCTCTCCTTGCAGGAGAGCCTCTCTACATCATTAGTTGTTTCATTTTGGAGCCACACGACAAGGTGCATTACCGGTGGTCTTTCAAGGATAGAAGCATCGTAGACGGAGGCCAGTGCGCTAGCGATACGTTCTGACATATTGGTTGACTGGTCCTTGTCTTCTAGTTGGCTTGCCACGCTCTCCAGCTTCTCCATGTTGAACTTGGCACCAGCCTCTGAGTGGCTCCCACTGTTGCAACAGCCAGGCAGACAGTCGTCGATAGAGGGGGCAAAGGAGGAAAGGAAGGGATTAATGAATAGAGAACAGAGGGATAGAAACAATCCAGGACAAGTAAATGAAAGAGCACACCAGCAAGTAATTAGGAAGCAGGTGACGACTGACTGCACGCAGGCAGACCAGATAGGTGAATAGGCAGACAGGCAGGTAAGTAGGCAGGCAGACAGGCAGGTAAGTAGGCAGGCAGACAGGCAGGCAAGCAGGAAGGCAGGCAGGTAGACTGGCAGGCAAGCAGGAAGGCAGGCAGACTGGCAGGCAAGCAGGAAGGCAGGTGGACAGGCAGATAAGCAGGAAGGCAGGAAAACTGGCAGGCAACAAGGAAGGAAGGCAGACTGGCAGGCAAGCAGGAAGGAAGGCTGGCAGTCTGGCAGACAGGCAGGAAGGTAGACAAGCGGATAGGCAGGCGGGCATGTAAGTACACAGGCAGACAGGCAGGCAAGCAGGAAGGCAGGCAGACTGGCAGGCAACAAGGAAGACAGGCAGACTGGCAGACAAGCAGACAGGCAGGCATACAGGCAGGCAGGCAAGTAAGTAGGCAGGCAGACAAGCAGGAAGGAAGGCAGGCAGACTGGCACACAGGCAGGAAGGCAGACAGGCGGATAGGCAAGCTTCTGGCAGGTAAGTAGGCAAGCAGACAGGCAGGCAAGCAGGAAGGCAGGCAGACAAGCAGACAGGCGGAAAGGCAGGCAGGCAGGTGAGTAGGCAGGCAAGCAGGCAGGAAGGCAGACTGGCAGACAAGCAGACAGGCAGACGGGCGGATGGGCAGACAGGCAGACAAGCGGATAGGCAGGCAGACAAGCGGATAGGCAGGCAGACAGATAGGTAGGCAGGTAGACAGGCAGACAGGCTGGAAGATAGGCGGATAGACAGGCAGGCAGATAGGTAGGCAGGCAGACTGGTTGGCAAACAGGCAGGTAGGCATAAAGAATGACAAACAGGCGGACACGCTGGTAGACTGTCAGGTAGACGGCCAGGCAAGCAGACAGGTAAACTGGCAGACAGGCAGGTAGACAGTCAACTAAACCCGCACGCAAGCAGACAGGCATATTGGCAGACAGGCAGGTAGACAGTCATGTAAACCCGCACGCAAGCAGACAGGCATATTGGCAAACAGGCAGGTTGACAGTCAAGTTTAGACAGGCACGCAAACAGTCACATCAGCAGAAAGGCAGGTAGACCGTCAGATAGACTGGCAGGCAAGCAGACAGGCATATTGGCACACAGGCAGGTAGACGGGTAGGCAAGCAGACAGACATGTTGGCAGACAGGCAGGTTGGCAGAACAACCAACCGATCAACAGACACAGCAGTCAGATAGGAGCACAGACCGACGGACGGAAGGAAAACGCGCGCGCGCGTGAACGCAAGCACACACACACACACACACACACACACACACACATCATAAATACACGTGCCGACATGAGTAAAGAAACACTCATATGGGCACATACACACAAGTAAAATATCCACGCATGACAATGACTTCGCACCTGGTGGCGGCAGAAACGATGGCTGATCCGATGACTTTGACTTTATTCTCGTCAATCTGGTTGGTCTTCACGTCCCTTACAAGCCTCCCCAACGTTTTGGAGACGAAATCGTCCGCTCTAGACTCCTCGATGGCAGGTCTGTTTGAACCTGCAAAGCAAATACAAGTGGTGCTATCAACTGTGTTGCAGAGTGGCTTTCCTGCTAACAGAACAGAGCTCCCTAGTTCTACGCCTTGACGAATTGCGAAGGGAGACGCGGTGAGTTTATTCTTACCCCCAACCCGAAGGGGGATTAGAGAGTAGTCGAGGTAGAATTCAAAGACGTGGTTACCTTGACGACTAGCGCTCGCCAGCGAATCCAGGATTGACTCTCCCAGCAGGCCACTGATTTGGCCCTCTTCCATGAGGGAGGCAGCCGCAGTGGTCAGGTCGCTTTGTTGCGCTTCCCGCCCATGTAGCTCGTCCAGCACGCGCTTCAGGCTGTGCTGCACCAGAGACTCCGCTATGCTTCGCTGTGGCGAAAGAGTGTGGCACGGAGAATAGAGAGACCAAGATGATAGGATATTTGGTTGGATGGATGGATGAATGAATGGATAAATGGATGGATGCACGGACGTATGGTTGGATGGATGGATGGACGGACAGATGGACAGATGGATTAATGATGGATGGATGGATGGATGGATTAATGGATGGATGGATGGATGGATGGATGGATGGTTGAATGGATGGATGGATGGATGGATGGATGGATGGATGGATGGATGGATGGATGGATGGATGGATGGATGGATGGATGGATGGATGGATGGATGGATGGAGGGAGGGAGGGAGGGAGGGAGGGATGACGGATGAATGGATGGATAGATGGACCGATGGTTGATGGATAATGGATAGGTGGATTGATGGGTAGACAGACGGAAAGAAACGTGGGCATGAGAAGATGGGCGGATGTTAGGGTCAATGGGTGACTGGTTTGTTTTTTGTTGATGTTTGTTTGGAGGTTTTGTTTGGGAGGGGGAGGGTAGATGAATGAATCTATGGATGAATGCCGGGGGTGGATGGAAAGAATGAGGGATAAAATGGAACAAGATGGGATGAAATGAAATGGACAAGATGGAATGGAACAGAAATGAATGAAATGGTTTAAGGAAGGGAGGATGGGCAAACAGACATTTAAACTCAGCTTCCTGCTGTTTCAACAGAAGCAATGGAATTAATGAAACAAAAAGGGCAAAGCCCATACGACTCACATGCTTGACCTTGACCTTTACATGACATTGACCTTCAGGTAACCTTCAAGGTCAAGGCCAAACAACTAAACCTAGCAATAACATCATACACTAAGAAATGCTTTACACATTTTCCTACCAAAAAGCATGTGGCCTTGACCCAAGGTCAAGGTCATCCAAGGTCATTCAACACAAAGCTGTTAATTCAAGACATAGGAAGCACAATGGTGCTTATTGGCACTTTCTACCATGAGATATGGTCACTTTTAGTGGTTACCTACCCCATTTTGGTCACATTTCATAAGGGTCACAACGACCTTGACCTTGATGATATATAATCACATTTGACTTAGTATGAAAGTGTAACATATGTACTACAATGTTATGAAGTTTGGAAGAGTTATATTCCATAGTTCAGGGTCAAGGTCACTTCAAAATATGTATATAATCCAAATTTGAAGAGCTCCTGTGACCTTGACCTTGAAGCAAGGTCAAGTCACCATGTAAGTTTTTGTACGCCTTGTCATCCTACACCACCATGCCAAATTGGGTGTTGATAGACTTAATAGTCTCCGAGAAAAATCCAACGTTAAAGCTTTTTATGGACGGCAGGACGCCCGGACGGACGACAAGGGTGACCTAGAATAAAAGTATAACATGTGTACTATAATGTTATGAAGTTTGGAAAGGTTATCTTCCATAGTTCAGGGTCAAGGTCACTTCAAAAGAGGTATACAATCCAACTTTAAAGAGCTCATGTGACCTTGACCTTGAAGCAAGATCAATCAAACTAGCATCAAAAGATAGGGATTACTTTGCCCTATACACCATATATAGGTCAGGTATCCAATCTCAAAAACTTCAGAGACAATTGGGAAAATGTGAAAAATGGCTGTTTTTAGACAACATTTATGGCCCCTGCGACCTTGACCTTGAAGCAAGGTCAAGTCCTGTGTATGTTTTGGACGCCTTGTCATCATACACCATCATGCCAAATTGGGTGTTGATAGACTTAATAGTCTCTGAGAAAAATCCAACGTTAAAGTTTTTTTACAGACGCCCGGACGCCCGGACGCCCGGACGGACGAAACGGGTGAGTACATAGACTCACTTTTGCTTCGCATGTGAGTCAAAAAGTTTTACGGCCTACCAGCCTTTGAAAGCAGTGTGAGGCAATCACTACAGATGGTCAGAGTAAATACAAGTCAAATCTCCATTTCCCTCGCCATCTACCTTTCAAGAATGGCGTAGGGAAACGCGGCGAGTCCATTACAAGCAAAGATCTTACTATACACTATGATAGTTCACTCAGTCGGTTTCTGCGATGACGCGCAAAGAGTTACGTCCCCTTGGTCTGTCAGGCTGCCACGCAAGATCCGAATATAGTTTAGAACTATTATGGTTCGTTTTTCCATCTCTTAGAATGTGGAGGTTTAGTCGAATTATTTACAGCAGTGTGATTTTTGCAGTGCCGTGAACTGCAGCAATGCCAGAAACAAAGAAAGCTGCAAAGGAAAATCATTTTTTCGTTTCCCTGCAGATGAGGAAAGGAGGAAAAGTGCCGAGTATGTGTAAACAATTGTCGGCGCGCAGACTTGCTGGGAAAAGAAGCCCAGCACTTGTACAAGGTCTGTTACCTGTATTCTGACTATTTTGAAGAAAACTAGTTAACGACGCCGGAAAAGAAGAGACTCAATTGGAATGCAATTTCAACAATATTTGATGTATCCAATCCACCGAAGCCGATAACAACAAAGAGACCTGCTCCAAAAGACAGACAACAACCTGCACCTCCAAGCAAGAAAGAGAATTAGCTATATGTGCTGCAACTTCTACAGACTGCCACCAAAAACATGCTGAACATGAGACAGGGAGTTCAGGATCAACTAGTTGATCCCAAGGATCCCGACAATGAGACACCACAATTAAGTGGCAATTTTGAAGATAAATCTTGCAAGAGCCCGGAACCAACTGTACAGAAAAAGAAGAGAGAAAGGAACGAAAAAGAAAAGGGCTTTGCATGTAAGGCAAAGCTAATAATGTAGGACGCCGTGATCTGGGTCGTTCAACTAATGCTCTGTGACCCAGATGAACCGGGAAATTTCAATGAGCAGAACTGGCACTGAGCCTGCGCCTGCTCCCCATCACCCTCAAAGGCCAACCGCGTTATCATTTAGGCTTCAAGGGATGGACAGACCACACGCCTTTCCCTTCCAGCGAGTATACAACCTTTTCATTTCAATAGCCACCCCATGCCCCTCCACAGACAAAATTTAAAAAAAAACAGACTGACAGACTTGCTGGAGAAGAGCGTGTGCCCCAACACAAGAATGGAATGCCCTGAGAAGAAGTGCCAAGTGCTGAGACGAGTGATAAAAACATTCACAAACGTCACGTGACACTTCACGCTAAAGGACTGCAGCCAATCCTTCAGAGGATTTTCGCGAAAAAACAGAAAAATCATGAAGCTGCAGCATGAGTGACGATTTTCAGGGAATGGATATGTTGCACTCTTCTCTTGCAATATCCTGTTGTACGGGGGTTCTCCTAGCTTGCGCTGGGAAGTCGAAGTTACAAACGCTGGTGGTCGTTTTAGATAAACTTTATTCACGCACTGGTCGCTATACACAGCAGTGACAATAAGTAGTATCGTCGTACTCGCTTCACTCTACGCGCAGTGCCGCAGAGGACCCACTCCTTACAAAGTTAAGCTCTTACCTTAACTCTGTCGCATAGATCTGCTTGTGTCTGACTCTCTGCCTCTCGCTTTGTCGCGCCTTATATACCAAACCCCAGGTTCCAGATCTTTTGAAGCTGGAAATCGATTGACGTCACGTGACACAACAAGACAAATTTAGCCCTACTCGACCGAGTGCCAGGGCAATGACCTAAGCGGACTGACCGATATAAAGAAACCGACTGCGCTACGATGACTCTAGAACATTCACAACAGATACAATGTTTCCAGAGAGGATAGCCTCTACAGGTAAGTGTATATAATCACTCCATTTTCTTCATTGTTATTGATAAAAAATTCTCCGACTTCGTAAAAAATCAGCTAAGACAATTTTCATGTTAACCCGAAAACCTGTGACGTCTGTAAAAAGTATATGAACGCTTGATTGTTCGTGCGCGTCTGTGCTTTCCAAATTCCACCATCTAAACCATAGAGTTTAGCTCAGCTAGCCCGGCGTTTGCAAGAGAGGTAACTCCGTCAGTATATTCGATTTCGCTCAAGAGCGCGAAGGAGTAAACTATCTTAGTGTATAGTAAGATATTTGGTACAACCAAGTAGCATTGGAGGTGTGCTACTTACGTCATAGTCTTTGCGGAGGACCTCCAGACAGAGGATGGCGAGCTTGATGACCTCGGCTTTCAGGAGCTTGCCCGTGGCCAGGTCTCTCTGCAGGCGGATGAGAAGGGACTCCAGCAGAGCGTTCTCGCCCATGGTGGCCTTCTCCAGGGCCTCCTTAAAGTGTTGCTCTGTGCTGGCAGCCACGTCAGCAGCCATGGCTGCCTGCTCCGGCGACACACCTGGCTCTGGCGAAACGATTGGGGTAATGGTAAGGAGGAGGCGGAGGAGGACGGAGAAGGACGAAGACGACAACGACGACGAGGTAGAGGACGAGGACGAAGACGAAGACGAGGACGACAAGAACGAGGACGAGGAAGATGAGAACATGGATGAGGATGAGGACGGGGACGAGGAGGACGAGGACTAGGAGGACGAAGACGTGGATGCGGACGAGGACGAGGACGGGTACAAGGAGGAGGAGGAGGGGATGTGAGGGGGAGGACGGAGAGTGGGGATGGGAGGAAGAGGAGGATTGGGTGGGAGGAGGAGGAGGTGGGAGGAGGAGAAGGGGGTGGGAAGAAGAGGAGGGGGTAGGAGGAGGAGGCGGGAGTGGGAGGAGGAGGTGGGGGTTGGAGAATGAGGAGGGGTTGGGAGGAAGAGGAGGAGGGGGTGGGAGGAAGAGGAGGGGGTGGAAGGAGGAGGTGGGGGGAGGAGGAAGAGCAGGGGGGAGGAGGAGAAGGGGGAGGGGAGGAGGAATAAGGGGTAGGAGAAGGAGGAGAGGGTGGGGGGGGGGGAAGGAGGAGGAGGAGGAGGAGGAGGAGCAGGAGGAGGAGGAGGAGGAGCAGGAGGAGAGAGTGGGAGGTGGAGGAGGGGATGGGAGGTGGAGGAGGGGGTGGGAGGAGGAAGAGGAGGGGGTGGGAGGAGGAAGAGGAGGGGGTTGAGGAGGAGGAGAGGGGTGGAAGAGGAGGAGGAAGGGGTGGAAGAAGGAGGAGGGGGTAGGAGGAGGGGTGGGAAGAGGAGGGGGTGGAAGGAGGAGGGGGAGGGGGGGAGGGGGGGGGGGAGGAAGAGGGATTGGGAGGAGGAGGAAGCGGTGGGAAGAAGTAGAAGGGTTGGAGGAGGAGAGGGGGTCGGGAGGAGAAAGATGGGGTGAGAAAAGGAGGAGGAGCTGGGAGGAGGAGGAGGGGGTAGGAGGGGAGGAGGGGTAGGAGGGGGTGGGAGGGGGAAGAGTGGATGGGAGGAGGAGGAAGGGGTAGGAGGAGAAGGGGGTGGGAGGAGGAAAAGAGGGTGGGAGGGATAGAAGGGGTGGGAGGAGGAGAAGGGGGTGGGAGAAGGAGAAGGGGATGGGAGGAGGAGAAGGGGATGGGAGGAGGAGAAGGGGGTGGGAGGAGGAGAAGCGAGTGGGAGGAGGAGGAGGGGGTGGGAGGAGGAGAAGGGGGTGGGAGGAGGAGAAGCGAGTGGGAGGAGGAGAAGGGGGTGGGAGGAGGAGAAGGGGGTGGGAGGAGGAGTAGGGGTGGGAGGAGGAGAAGCTAGAGGGTGGGAGGGATGGTGGTTTATACCATCAAGTGGGTTGGATCTCTAAAAAGGCTGATGCAAGATGGTAATCTAGGCAACAGATGGATGGATGGATGGTGTTTTACGGCCTATCAGCCTTTGTAGGTTATGTAAGGCCACTAAGCACGAAAATTACTAGAGCGGTTTGGAGTAAACGCAAATCAAGTCACGGTGTCCCTAGTCATTCGCCTCTTACGAATCGCGTAGGGAGGCGCGGTTGGTCAATTCTTACCCCAAACCCACAGGGGGATAGGCAACAGATTAATCCCATGAGCTTAACGCCTAATTTGTGACGTACGAGCTGTATATTTGGAAATAATTATATAGCCTTTGTGTTTCACTTGCGTTTTTTAGTCTTTGCTTATTCAGAGTGAGTGAGTGAGTGAGTGAGTGAGTGAGTGAGTGAGTGAGTGAGTGAGTGAGTGAGTGAGTGAGTGAGTGAGTGAGTGAGTGAGTGAGTGAGTGAGTGAGTGGAGTGAGTGAGTGAGTGAGTGAGTGAGTGAGTGAGTGAGTGAGTGAGTGAGTGAGTGAGTGAGTGAGTGAGTGAGTGAGTGAGTGAGTGAGTGAGTGAGTGAGTGAGTGAGTGAGTGAGTGAGTGAGTGAGTGAGTGAGTGAGTGAGTGAGTGAGTGAGTGAGTGAGTGAGTGAGTGAGTGAGTGAGTGAGTGAGTGAGTGAGTGAGTGAGTGAGTGAGTGAGTGAGTGAGTGAGTGAGTGAGAGCATTAGTGAGTGAGAGCATTAGTGAGTAAGAGCATTAGTGAGTGAGTGCATTAGTGAGTGAGTGAGCAGACGATCGGGCGAGTAGGAATGAATAAGTTCGGTGTAAGTGATGGGAGGGAGGAAGTGAAGGAGTAAGTGAATGAGCATGTGTTCGTGTGCGAGTGTGTTCGTGTGCGAGTGTGTTCGTGTACGAGTGTGTTCGTGTGCGAGTGTGTGCGTGTGCGAGTGTGTTCGTGTGCGAGTGTGTGCGCGTGCGAGTGTGTTCGTGTGTTCGTGTGCGAGTGTGTGCGTGTGCGAGTGTGTGCGTGTGCGAGTGTGTTCGTGTGCGAGTGTGTGCGTGTGCGAGTGTGTGCGTGTGCGAGTGTGTTCGTGTGTAGTGTGTTCGTGTGCGAGTGTGTTCGTGTGCGAGTGTGTGCGTGTGCGTGTGCGAGTGTGTGCGTGTGCGAGTGTGTTCGTGTGCGAGTGTGTTCGTGTGCGAGTGTGTGCGTGTGCGAGTGTGTTCGTGTGCGAGTTCGTGTGCGAGTGTGTTCGTGTGCGAGTGTGTTCGTGTGCGAGTGTGTTCGTGTGCGAGTGTGTTCGTGTGCGAGTGTGTTCGTGTGCGAGTGTGTTCGTGTGCGAGTGTGTTTTTGTGCGAGTGTGTTTTTGTGCGAGTGTGTTCGTGTGCGAATATGCATGTATGAGCGATTATGTTTGAGTGAGTGAGTGAGTGAGTGAGTGAGTGAGTGAGTGAGTGAGTGAGTGAGTGAGTGAGTGAGTGAGTGAGTGAGTGAGTGAGTGAGTGAGTGAGTGAGTGAGTGAGTGAGTGAGTGAGTGAGTGAGTGAGTGAGTGAGTGAGTGAGTGAGTGAGTGAGTGAGTGAGTGAGTGAGTGAGTGAGTGAGTGAGTGAGTGAGTGAGTGAGTGAGTGAGTGAGTGAGTGAGTGAGTGAGTGAGTGAGTGAGTGAGTGAGTGAGTGAGTGAGTGAGTGAGTGAGTGAGTGAGTGAGTGAGTGAGTGAGTGAGTGAGTGAGTGAGTGAGTGAGTGAGAGGGTGGGTGGGTGGGTGGGTGGGTGGGTGGGTGGGTGGGTGGGTGGGTGAGTGAGTGAGTGTGTGTGTGTGTGTGTGTGTGTGTGTGTGTGTGTGTGTGCGCGCGCGCGAGAGAGAGAGAGAGAGAGAGAGAGAGAGAGAGAGAGAGAGAGAATACAGACACACACAACACACACACACACACACACACGCGCGCACACACACACACAAACACACACACACACACACACACAACCACACACACACGCACACACACACACAACACACACACACACACACACACACACACACACACTGTGTACGCCTTACCACTGCAGCTTGACCTTTAGTGACCAGTAAAGACCAGTACAGCCTCCATTGTGAGGAATAGACTCCATGGAGGGGTATGCAGGTGCAGCGTTACTTTCATCTGTTCCTTTCCTCCTCTCATTTATTCATCCATTCATCCGTTCTTTCGTTCGTTCATTTATTCATTCATTCATTTATTCATTCGTTCATTCATCCATTATTCATTATCTTCCCTGTTTCTTTTCCACGGTTTTCCTGTCAATCAATCTTATTCGTCTATTTTCTTATCTAGGTCTCCACTTCTCTCCCTACATGAATATTCCCTCCCCTTTCGCTTCTCTCTCTCTCTCTCTCTCTCTCTCTCTCTCTCTCTCTCTCTCTCTCTCTCTCTCTCTCTCCCTTACCTGCTGCCTCGTCTGGAAAAGTTGCAGTGCCGGATGTTGTGAAATTTGAGACATTCTTTCGGCGAAGGCTGTCTAGCTTCAATCCCTTCTCTCTTTCTTTTTTCTTTCCACCCCCTTCCCTATCTGGAACGAGAGAGTACAAGCAGGGGTGAAAATTCATGTGATAGAGTGGGGAGTTGTGCAGGGACAGAGGTAAGGGAAGGGGGTAGGTGTGGGGTTAGGAAGATAACTAGCTTTCGAAGACGGTGTGTGCATAGGTGTCAAGTACTTTTAGTGTTTTGTCATGAGATTTTGCATGATTTGTCATGAGATTGCTCACTTTGTCATGAGATTCGCGCGGCAATGAAACAAAACCCGTGAAAACGGCAAATATGTTGTTTTTTCTTTATTACACAAGCACATGTATACTGCTAATATCAAATAGTACTGTACATCACTCATTTGGTTTACATCCACTGCTCCACATTAGGCTTACTCATTAGTTGTGTGTTCAGTTCTATATTTACATCCACTGCTTCTTTTCACTCACATATTCAGTTCTCTATTTACATCCACAGCACTGCTCCCCCTCACTCACAAGTTCAGTTCTGACAGTTCTTTATTTACATCCACTGCTCCCCCTCACTCACAAGTTCAGTTCTGACAGTTCTCTATTTACATCCACTGATCCTTCTCACTCACATGTTCAGTTCTGACAGTTCTCTATTTACATCCACTGCTCCCCTCACTCACATGTTCAGTTCTCTATTTACATCCTGCTACAGTACCTCACAGTCACAGATGTTCTTTGTTGTACTCATCAGTACAAGCCTTTGCTCTCTTGTGCATTGTGGTAGTCACCTGGAAATCATGACAACACTCATCAGAGTTCATCTTCACTTGCAAGAAAGCTGCCAGGGTGTCAGGAGCCAGACTGCTTCTGGCATCTGTGTGGATCTTTCTCACCATTGAGAACACTCTCTCACTGTCAGCATTGCTGTGGGGCAGACACAGAAGAGCAGGCAGCACTTTGCCAAGCAGAGGGAACCTAACTTCTCCAAAAGGTGTTTTCATTGTGAGGATCTCCTTTCAGACAACATCCATTTTTTTGGCTTTTCCATTCTGATCCAAAAGTACCAGCTCACCCTCACCCAGGAGTTGAAAGTCTTCCCACTCCTCTTTCAGGTCTTCCTGGTCAACATCATCAGCAAATTTCATTGCCAGTGTCACAATGTCAATGTATGACAGCTGCTCTCTTGCTGGGGTCCAGGACTTGAATATGTTCCAGGATCTCATCTCCAAATGGGAACTTGTTCAACATTTTCTGGACACAGGCTGTGTAGAACTGTCGAACATCATGCA
>JAWQFJ010028063.1:255000-281395 GCA_034096865.1 Theodoxus fluviatilis | reverse complement strand
CCACAACAGCAGCGGATATCCTCATTGGAGTGTTGTGCCATAAATCTGCCTTTTTCCCCTCTTTCTCTGCACGACAAGCGATTATAATAATAATAATATGTTTATTTATAAGGCGCACTTCCTCCACACAGTCAAAAAAGTACATAGTGGAGCTCTAGGCGATTCAATGTTTATTATGGACTTTGAAGCAGGATCTGGACTAAGGAAAATTCCGTGTGGCTTTTGGTATGGGGAAGACAAGCTCGCCTGTTTAAAGACATGTTTGAATGCATAAAGTTTCCCACTTCTCTTCCGTTTAAGCAGGAAAACTTTCATAGTTGAACACGACTGCAAGTACAAAGGAAAAGTAGGCTATGTCACCAACATCTTGTCTTTTTTTCTCCCCTACGAAGAGTCATGGCGAGACAACAGTGTTCCTGGCAAACGGGAACCAAACAATTTCTTATCAAATTACCACTTGAAAATATGCCTCGGGAAAACTTGTCTCGTATTTTATGTTCACTGTGGTACATGATGTCTTTGGGGGGAAAGAAAGTTCTAATGGGTAGCGTAAACTGAAGAATTTGCACAGGTTGGTGGATGTCGTTTGAAAAAAAAATGGATGGACAGTCGGGAGGAAATCAGAAAGGCAGGCAGACGGGCAGGCACGCATGCCCGCACGTGTACACAGGCAGACAGGCAACACGCATACACGCGCGCGCGCACGCACACAAACACATCCACACAGTTACACAGATATACGAACAAATGCACACACACACACACACACACACACACACACACACACACACACACACACACACACACACGCGGCGCGCAAGAGGCATCAACTTTATTGACTATGTTCGAAGTTAATTATGCTCATCAAAGGAGTAATACAAAGGGCGCGTTTGTTTGGCCCAAAATCTCGAGATTCTCCCTGAATGACTAGTCGAGAGCGAGTGAGACGCTCCTGCAGTTAGAAAAACGGCCAATCAACGCACAAGGCGGAAGAACATGGCTGCGTCCTGGCGCCAGAGTCGGTGAAGAAGTTGCCGATAGACGAAATGGTGTCATATCGAATGGCACGGGAACTTTTTCAACCAAAAAAGCAACCCGATTTCAACTGTAGAAAATGTTGTCGAAAATGTTAGGCCTCGATTCATTTCGATCAATTCAAGGAACACAATTCAGAGAGCGCACGTATTCGGTGTTGCGTGTTTGCAAGCGATAAAAACATTTTCGGCAGTGTATGTCCAGAAATAACCTACACACCCACTCCTCAATATATACAAATAAACACTCGAACAGCAAACACTTCCGTTTACGTACACTTTTCCATTCTCGGACCCTGAGAAGCACATTAAGGCCTTCGCACAAGAGGCAACCAAAGTCTCTGGCCACGTTGCTTGCGGCCGGTTGCTTGCCATGTGGCAGGCAATGCTGGAGACTGAGCTCGCACACGCTTCCACTGTGACCTTTCACCTCTCGCCACGTTGTATTTATGGAAGCGTATTAATTCCCGCGCTTGCACTCAAGACGCTCTGCATCTCTCCCCCGAAGGCTTGCCCTAGCATGACTGAAACTTAGAGTGACGATGGCGACAGTACTTCGTCATCTAAGCAAAGTAAAAAGAGAAAAAGATCGTGTTGGTCTCGTGAATGGTTGACAAAACGACCAAGGCATGGTGCCTACTCGTGTCTGCTTCAAGAGCTCCTCAACGAGGATCTCAAGGCAACAAGAACTTTCCTTCGAATGAGCCATGAAGATTTTCAGGAATTGTTGCAGCTGGTTGGGCCTCAATTAATTAATCAATTTCATCTGAACAGTATTTTCATAACACAGATGCAATTTAAATGTATCGTATTCGTGGTATCAGACAACACTAGCTTTGTACACAATGTCAACAGATGCTTCGGCGTGAAGGTGCATTGACCTGCATTTCCATTTTTAAAATGTAGGAGCTTTCACGACCTATTGATGCATTCAACATACAGCTTTGATAAATTAATGCTGTTCATGGCTTACATTTTCTTTGGATGGGTTTCTAGTATCCCCAAATACAGCGTTTTCTGTGCGAAGCGTAGACAGGTCCGCCATTTAATTGTGCAATAGTCGCGAGAACGCGAGAACGAGGCTCTAAAGTCGCCCGGTGAATAGTGGATTCACAGAGAGTGGCACGCCACTGCCCCCAAAACTAGAACAAGTTTAAAGACGAGCAACTCAGTTGCTGGTGGCGTGGAAAGTTGCTTGGAATGTCAGTTGCTTTCAACCGACCTCGCACACGAAGCAATGTATGGCAAGCAATCGAGTTGCCGGAGTGGAGTTGCCTCCTGTGCAAAGGCCTTTACAGGCATTGTTATCTCCGAACACCAGCCTAACTGGCACTGTCTCCACCATTTTGGCTCATCCGGGTCACTGCAGCTTGAAGCATCGAGGGAGCTCTGGACCTCCCTCGGCTTCCCACCTTCACGGCGAGTGCGTCCTTTTGAGCGAGGAACGTGGTGTTGTGAAGGTTCCAGCACGAACCCGAACATTGTAGCGCAATCAGATTGTTTACATCGGTCTCTTCGCTAGGTCAGTGCCTAGTCACGTGGTTGAGTCTTGCTAAATTTGTCTGGACTGTGTCACGTGACGTCATTCGTGAAGCTTTGCGGCTGTGGAGCAGATCGTAGGCTGTTCTCGAAAGCTCTGGAACCTGTGCTAAGGTATATAAAGCGCGATAAAGCAAGAGAGAGACACACACGAGGGAGCAAATACGACAGAGTTAAGGTGAGAGCTTAACTAGAGGATAAACGAGTCCTCCTTTGTAAGGAGTGAGTCCTCTGTGTCACTGCGCGTAGAGTGAAGTTGCTACGACGGTATTGTTTACTGTCACCGCTGTGTATCGACCAGTGCGTGAATAAAGTTTATCGAAAACGACTACCAGCGTTTGTGAACTTCGACTTCCTGGCGCAAGCTAGGAGAACCCCAGTACAACAGGATATTGCAAGAGAAGAGTGCAACAGTCGAAACGCCTAGCCCTCGCGATTCTCTCGAGATTTTGTGCCAAAAAAACGCTCCCAAAGAGAAACTTAGTATGGTTCCTGTCTATACGTCAAATGCATTAACCTTCTTCCCTTTTCTCAAATCTAATCCACAATAGCAGTGCATGCAATGCTAAAATCTAGACACACGGGCTGCCACCAACATGAGGATGACAGAGTTTCTAGATTAAATCAACAAATCAATGTCATGTTGCCCAACAGCTGCATCATCAAGGAAATTAACCGACCAGAAGACAGACAGCGAGAAGAAACACTGATTTTTACATGGAGTGCATCCTCATCTGGGAAGCAGTCATAGTTTTCTTTCAATACATGTACCTTGCATCTCTGGTCACCATTTACGTGTATCCGTGTCACCATTGCGTGACGTACAAGAACACAGTGTGAGGTAAGAGCCGGGTGTCACGGACAGGACTCGTTACTAGTCGTGCATTTCTCTTGGTGTACATTACTTTGCTTCGAGCCGTTGTGCCCCACTGAACACAAGAGAGAAATAATCTACTCCATCAGAACACAGCTAAGCCTAGAGCTGTTTGACGGGCAACAATGCAATGCGAGACAGGAAATCCAGAGACAAGCTTGTGGGGTCACGTCTGTCTGTGACATTATCTCCACAAAGACAGCGTCCACAGTCCAAGCACTCCAGGTGTACACTTCCTGGCTTAGCTGATGGTCGCAACGAGACAAGATTAATCTCTTCATTCCACTAATTGTGTGATCACGTTTGCCAGACGGTGTAAAACTAAATTGCTCCATTCAGTGATTCACACATTGGTACATGTATCATGAATGTCCGGGTCTCTATTTTTCGTGTACATCTCCAGTGGAAAAGGAGTGCAGTATGGTTTGTTTTTCCCAGCACGTCTGGGGTGGTGTTTTGGGGGTTACTGCCGCGTCTACAGCACTGAAAGCAGACGAACGTAAGCTAGATAGGGGCGGAACCGGTGGGATGGGGGGGAGGGGGGACTGGGGAGTTCCCAGGGGTTTCGGAACACACACACTCCCTCCACCCTAATCCCACTCCCAATTAAAAAAATTAAACATATTTATATATTGAAATAGAAAAATGAAAAATTAATTGTAATAGAAATGTCAAGAAGAATATCTAAAGTGAAAAAGTAATGGAAGACTACGATCGAGGGAACCAAGGACCTCGGCACACTTAGTTTGGAATCCCCCTCCCCCCTCCCCCCCTCCCCCCCCCCCTCCCCCGCCCCCTCCCTCCCCCCCCCTCCTCCAGTAGCATATCTGCTCCGCCCCTGCACGATGACGGGTGGCATTCCTGAGCCTGTATGTCATCAATGGAGAAGCCTCACAGAACTTGTCACTATGAGCCCCTATCATGGCACAAACCGCCACCTCAAGGAAGACTGACGCGACTGAGCGGCGTTGTGTCAGGTTGCACACATTGCCGTTATATTTTGAAGGTCCGTGTTTCTCAAGTCTGGTTCCTCTTTGTTTCGCTGGATTTACTCCTCTGGCTGAACAACTGTCTATTTAATCCATGCACGCAAGCATGCACACACATACACGAAAGAATGCGCGCACGCACACACACTTCCACCTCTCCCCAACCCCTACCCCCTTCCCCTTTCGTCCCCGCGGCCCCATCTACAGGTACATATACATACAGGTAAGTGTGTCTGTTTTTTTAATGCCAGCCTGTCTTTCGTGTTGGACTCGAAAAATATGCATGCAAATCAGTCTCATCAAGACCACAGCTCCCTTTGAGGCCATGTTCTGGACATCACTTAACACTTGTTTTAACTTTTCAACAGCAAGTATCCCTCAAATGATTGTGAAAAATGTCAAGAATATAAAAATAAAGGAAGTGATTGCCATGGTAACCATATATTTCATTTTTATTATACGAAAATTAAATTTGTTCTTTTGGGTAACCTTCTTCTGAGACTCCGGCAAGAGATACATATGTAAATTTGAGGGTGATGAAACTTTTGCATATGGAGAATAAAGTAGCAGAGATAAAACTTGAAATTTATATCTCGTGACTTTGTACAAGCATAGGCTACTTCTCATGGAGACCGCTTTAGTTTTTTAAAACAAATTAAATTAATAAGTTAGCGAATCCTAATTTTGTTAATATTTGCAAATTTTCTATCTGTGACCTTGCACTTTCACATATCGTAAACAAAGTCCCCAGTTATTATAAAGATGTGGACATTAGTGGCCGAGATATTGAAATACAAAGAGTGAAAAACTGAAAACTGAGAAAACGGTTGTTCAAAGTTCATGACAAGCTGTGTCAACCGGGGTAAAGTCCATTCAAATGTCATTACCTCCTTCACAAACAAAAACACACCTCTGTTGATTACCGACTGCATTAACACATTTCTAGGCGACTAAGGGCACAATTACTTTGTGGATGTGGAGATTAATGGTCAGATATAGGAAAATGGCAAAATCTGGAATTGCATCAGATAGAGCAGTTTTGGTCAAAAGTAGACCAGAACATACCATTGAATATCTCGATGTTCTGCAGCGACGGAACTTCGAAAAGCTGTGGCAAGAGCGAATCAGAATAACACATCAGAAAGAAAGTAGCAAAACTTTAAATACCTGGACTTGGGATAATAATAAGTTCACCACTGACGAACTTTTTCGTAATGATATATTTATCCTTCTTCCTCCTCTTCTCGACAAGTGGTATCTTTTTTGCGACACCATCACATTTAGTCTCATGTCTGTGCATCCAGTTTTCTTGATGTCTGCACACACATCCGGCAGCGGGGTGGACGAAATCACACCAGGGAAGGAAGAGGAAAATGAAAAAACCCACAACTCTCATTTGTTCTGCCTCTGTCCTTTTCTCTGACCCTGTCCCTGCCTGCCTTTTCCGTGTCGTCTGCATTCGAGTGTCCAGGTAGATTCTTCAAAACCAAGGGATATGCTTATCTGGTAATGCACGTGTGTACAAAACGTAGTATGGTGACGGGAATTCGTTCAGCCAACAAGCTGAAATGAGGGGTGAAGAGCGGAGGGAGGGGGGAGGAGAGGGAGTGGGTGGGAAGGGGGGGGGGGAGGGGGAGGAGGAGGAGGAGGAGGAGGTGGAGGAGGAGAGAGAGAGAGAGAGAGAGAGAGAGAGAGAGAGAGAATGAAAGAGAGAAAATGAAAAAGCGAGCGAGAGAGAGAGAGAGAGAGAGAGAGAGAGAGAGAGAGAGAGAGAGAGAGAGATTAATTGATTGATTGAATGATTCTTTATTTGCGGCCGACGACCCACTAGTATAGAAAGTTACGCAATTACAAACTAATTTGAAATATGGTATATCCTTTAAGTGAGTTCACAATCAGTGTGGTTAAAATCAACGGCTAAACTATATATTTACTATAACGCCCTTGTGAATTAGTATTGAATGCAGTATGTAGATAAGTTAAAATTGGTTTGTTATAGCTGTCGTGCCTAGATCCTGAAAGTGCCTAAGTTCTTGAATTAGGCAGTCTCTTGCCTAATTCGTGAAATAGGCAATGGCTGTGCCTAATCTGTGAAATCAATGTTGACGTTTGCCTAATTTGTGACATTTCATGATTTAGGCTGCCTATTTCATCAATTAGGCAGCCTAAGTCATGAAATTAGGCAAAGTTTCGATTTAGGCACGACTGCTGTACAATTTAGGCCAAAAAAATCTACAGAATAGGCAGAAACCTTGCCTAGTGTGTCAAATCAATTGCGTGTCAGAGTTAGCCAAATCTGCGTGTGTGCGTGCCTCTCACTGCATAGCATAGTCATATATTACGAAATAACTGTAATCTTCAACCGTTTGTGTTGTTCCAAAAGCATGTGTAGTGCTAGCAGTAAATGTGTAACCTTGAGCAATTTGACAATATACTCTCGTACTTTAGTTCATTGACATTGGAGCACATGCACAACAACAATCTAGTCAATAGACGGTAGGTTCTGAGCAATCTCATTAAGGTGTTCTGGAGACGAATAGAAATCACAAACGTCTTGTGGTGTAATGCAAGGTGAATTACACCATCAACTCATTACAAACAACAAGTGTTCTTCCGTTCATCAAACCACACGTTTGGGAGAATTGTAGCCACGTCTATACCTACATATTCGTACGTGACTGAGTTGTACTACAGCCTGGCTGCTTTGTACATTCTCTCTTAAAAAAGCTATAATTAGTTGTCTTGCAAGTCTTGCAGCTTGCTGATAAAGGTGTCGACATTGGCCTTTGTAAACCTATACCCTAGCTGTACTTCTTGCCTCTGGAGTTCGAAAGCGCGCGCGCGCGCGCGAGAGAGAGAGAGAGAGAAATTGATCACATACACTTACACACACAGATACTTACACACGCATGCACGATTTCACGGACACAACGACACACACGAGCACACACACACGCACACACACACACACACACACACACACACACACACGGAAAAAACCCACACACACACGAAAACACACACGAAAACACACACACACACACACACACACACACACACACACACACACACAGAAGGAAAGGCAAAAGGGGTGGAGGTATTGGGGGTGGAGTGGAGAAGGACGCGGGCTTGTCAACTCTTCGTCGGATTTCAACTACTTTTCGATTACAGAGAGTTTGAAAGAGCGCATTGACATCTCTTCCGCCCATGCGGCAGATCTCGACACCCAACACCATCCATGCGTTTGAAAGACTTCCGTCATGCAACCGTTTGCCGTGGTCGTGGTCAATGCAGCACTTTTCTAAACCCTGTGTCCACACTCGTCAATGCACCATGACTCGCTGCGGCAAAAGTGGAAGGAGACTATGGCGCCCTGTCGCATTCCCGCCGGACAAAAACAGAAATCGGGCAGGGAGTTTCGCCAGCAAACGCGAGTGTTGAAATTTGGTAAAAAGCTTTTGGCAATAAAGAAATTAAGTTGGCAAACCCAGGTTTTCAATACTTGTTTCCACGGTGGCTTTTCCTTTGACATATTAGAAGGATTTTCTGTAGTCAAAAGTGACACAGAATTTCCCCCGGACCCTCCCCATACTCCAATTCAAGGTTTGGTGAATAAAGGATTAAAAAGCGGTGGGTGGTCGAGCGTTGGGCTCGAAATCCGGTCTGATCCCCGAGAATATGTCTTTGAGAAGATATATATATATATATATATATATATATAGAGAGAGAGAGAGAGAGAGAGAGAGAGAGAGAGAGAGAGAGAGAGAGAGAGATATTGAGATTGATTGATCTTTATTTCGGCCGACGACCCATCAAAATAAAAGCTTACTGATTAAATAAGTCATAAAGTTTATATGTACATGTGTATGTATTGAACATCTGGTCTCGATTTTCTGGCTAAAATACAAGTGACAGTTCCAGCCTTTTGCACACATTTCCATAAAATCAAGTAATATTTACATTCTACATCAACAAAATATCTAACTACAGTGTACAAATTCAAGAGAGAGAGAGAAGGGGGAGGAGAGAGAAAGAGAAGACGAAATTTTAACCTTTCAGTTTCCATGGCTGGATTTGGCTAACACTGACAGTCAGGTGCTGGTGTGAAGAAGTGACTGAGGAAGTTTATCTGAAATGCTCCAGTGTGCTTATTATCTCGCCAAGTAGTTAATAGTGTTCACAAACTTGGTATGTTGTCACCCGGTCAACCACTCGGTTCAACCACAATCACTCAGAGAGTAGACTTGATTTACAAATCAATTGGGTGATCCGTCACTTCTAACCAAATCAATTGCAAACTAAAATCAGGGATGCCACCTTTTTATTACAACTTTGTTGATGCCAACTTGCAAAACCATTTCTTTGTTTGTTTTGTGACATAGGATTTACTGCTAGCATTACACATGCTTTCTGGAACAACACAAACGGTTGAAGATTACAGTTATTTCGTAATATATGGCTATGCTATGCAGTGAGAGGCACGCACACACGCAGATTTGGCTAACTCTGACACGCAATTGATTTGACTCACTAGGCAAGGTTTCTGCCTATTCTGTAGATTTTTTTGCCTAAATTGTACAGCAGTCGTGCCTAAATCGAAACTTTGCCTAATTTCATGACTTAGGCTGCCTAATTGATGAAATAGGCAGCCTAAATCATGAAATTTCACAAATTAGGCAAAAGTCAACATTGATTTCACAGATTAGGCACAGCCATTGCCTATTTCGCGAATTAGGCAAGAGACTACCTAATTCAAGAACTTAGGCACTTTCAGGATCTAGGCACGACATAGCTAAGGTACAGAGTCCATTTCCTGTATTTTCCGTGATTGCCGCTCAAAGGCATAAAAAATGTACATTGAAATGTCTCTAGTCTTCTCAACATCTTTTCCTATGATCAGACGTGCCAGGTCCATATAATCTGGATTTGGAAAATATTTTGCCAAGTATTTTTGTGTGATGTCACAATACATCCGGCAATTCCTTAAAAAGTATAATTCAGTTTCAGTTTCATTGCAGAATGGACAGTTCATGGTAAAGTTAGGATCATACCTACATCGTACATTGCTTCGTAATTCATTACATCCCAAACGAAAACGGATGAAGACATCACGAAATGTCTTAATGTTAATAAAAGACAAATATTTTTCACATTCAAGAGCTGTTTGAAAGAAGCGATAAAAGGCAAATCTGTCGCATTTACTAAGGGTTGATCTCCACTCTTGTAAGAAGCAGTCTCGCAGTCGTTGCTTGAGGTGCCTCATAGTTTTTCTCTCGTTAACACTACCACCATTATACCATAAGTACGAGAAGCCCAGATTTCCCAAGCAACTTTCCACGAGTTTCGCCCAGTTGAATTCCTCGGGTATACGAGAGCTGATGGATGGATATATAATGGTTTACGGTCTATCAGCCTTTGTAGGCCATGTAAGGCCATTTAGCAAGAAAACGACTAGAACAGTTTAGAGTAAACGCTAATCAAATCACGAATCGCGTAGGGAGGCGTGGTGGGTCAATTCTTACCCCGAACTCACAGGGGGAGTATACGAGAGCGAGTGAGCATAATATAAGCTTCCTTGACAATCCTACTGTCGGGCATTTTGCAGTCTTATCCAAAATTTTACTGCCTGGAGAGTGGTGGTGATAAAAGGGGATATCTGCAGAGTTCTTCGTAGCACAGATTGTTGGGGGATTTCAGGTCGACGCTCAGAAAGCGCTTGCAGGCGAACATGTGCGCCGTTTCAATATTACGCCTTTTGGTCAATCCTCATAGCTGAGACCCGTGTAGCAACGCCTGTAACGTCTGGGCATCGTACAATTGAGAGAGAGAGAGAGAGAGAGAGAGAGAGAGAGAGAGAGAAAGAGAATGAAAGAGAATGAGTGGAAATGAAAGAGAATGAGTGGAAATGAAAGAAAAATGAGAGAGAGAGAGAGAAAGAGAGAGAGAGAGAGAGAGAGAGAGAGAGAGAGAGAGATGGACGGACTGACGGACAGAAAGAGTGGCAGAGAGACAGAGACAGACAGACAGACAGAAAGACATAGAGAGATAGACAGAGAGAGAGAGAGAGAGAGAGAGAGAGAGAGAGAGAGAGAGAGAGAGAGAGAGAGAGAGAGAGAGAGAGAGTGGTAATTGCAATACTTTTCGCAGTTCACAGCTCGGTCTAGTGATTCCATGTTTCTAACATTTACACCTCATAATCCCCCCCACCCCACCCCCCATTTGAATGATGTGGTACTATCCTGAGCCCCTCCTCATCCCACCCCCATCCCCCGGTAGCCTCTTTGGCTGCTAGGGGCCACTTCTGGCTGCGCTACTGGAGCAGGCCCCGAATGCCAAGAAACGAGGGGGTTCCAGCTGATGAGGACATCGAGTGTCTCCGGTCGTTGGGTGAACTATATACATGTGCAAGTTTGAGGAAGTCATTTTTATGTAGCAGTAACGGACTTCGTCACAGCTTCACACTTCCTGTTTTCTCACAAGATTTTCTTTTGTTGTTGACAAGTGCATGTTTTCCTCCTCTAAAGATATGAAAAACGCATGACTCCTAGTGCCGTTTACACGGGCGACAGCAATGCCAGGTCAAAGGTAAACTTGGTTTTGAAATATGCCTACGACACAGCTGTAGTCGGTTGTGTGAAATACTCTGATGAAACTGTATAGAGAAGAAGTAGAAACTGTCATGCGCTCTCCCGCATCAGTTGCGATGACAACCAGAAGTGGTTACTGCAACTTATATGATCCAGATCCAGATCCAGGTCATTAACGGGTGTGGCGAAAACAGCCGTAATGAACCCAAAGAAAACTGAGGAAATGATCATAAACTTCCAGGCTGGTGACTAAAGTTTATTCCATATCGAATAAAAGGTGTCGAGGTAGAAAGGATGACACACTTCAAGTACCTGAGAATTGCTGTGTCTACTAACCTCAGCTGGAAATCTCACATCAACATGTATGTGAAAAAATGTAGTGTCTTCACCTAGTATAAAAATTGCGTCCACTCGATATGGACTAGACTGTCTTGAAAGCCTTTCTCCTAGCTTTCACCCAGAGCGCCTTGGCTTTTGGATTTCTCGCATGGAATAACAATGCAAACGCTCATTACAATAGGAAACTGAAAATAATCTGAAGAACAGCTGATTTTTACAAATAAAAACCGCTGGCGCTGAACCTCCAGGTTTTGGCATTAAAAAGCCCCCAATAAAGCTGTGAGGGCCTTCAGTAAACCTGGAGGGATAAAAAATCGAATACAGGACGTTTCGTACCATAGTCGTTGTGTACCTCATTTAGTCGATTCGTACCTTTTCTACCCTAACCCTAACCCTAACTCTAACCCTAACTCTAACCCTAACCCTAACTCTAACCATAACCCTAAAGGGTACGAAACGACTAGGTACAAAATGCCCAGGATAACGACCCGCATCGTAAAAAATAATTCTTTCTCCTTTACCAGTGTTCTCAAATTCAGTGTTCGTCATTAAACAGCTTCAAAAACAGAATTGACACGATGTTCAAAGACTACATGTACTGTGATGATGTTGGCCACCCGCTGTTGCCACGTATACCACTCTCTGCCACTCATAAGCCACCGGAAGAAAAGTATAGAGAATAGGCACGATCTTTTAAGATCGTTAGAACTAGGGTAGTAAAAGTGAGAGTAGCCATAAGTACTGATCAAAAGATCAGATAAAGGCCTCGCGGCCTAAGACATCTGAGGACATATCTATCTATCTAAATTCATTCTCTGTCCTCGCAAATGACGTCACGTTATTGATGACGTCGCACATGTTGGAATTTCGCCATTCCATCAAATTGCCTACCTCCCCAGGTGTTTCGAAATTCTTCTCCTGGCATATAGGATCGAAATTGTACTTGCAAATGACGTAACGTTATTAATGACGTCAAATTTGGCTATTCCGTCAATTGTCATTTCAATAATTTTTAGACCGGTAATTTCGAGAATACGACCTTAAAAAACCACTTTCTCTTCAAGCCTCGATTCTGAAAATTTGATACATTCAATCGGACCTAACTTCCAGTTAGTGTGCAAAATCTCAAGGAAATCCGTCCAGTAGTTTTTGAGATATAAGCCGTGGAGTCGGGACAGACAGACAGACAGACAGACACACAGACAGATAAAAACCGCTGGCGCTGAACCTCCAGGTTTTGGCATTCAAAACCCCCCAATACAGCTGCGAGGGCCTTCAGTAAACCTGGAGGGATAAAAAATCGAATACAGGACGTTTCGTACCCTAGTCGTTGTGCACCTCATTTAGTCGATTCGTACCTTTTCTACTCTAACCCTAACTCTAACCCTAACCCTAACTCTAACCGGTTAGGGTACGAAACGACTAGGTACAAAACGTCCAGGATACAAACGACCCGCATCGTAAAAAATCTTTCTTTCTCCTTCACCAATGTTCTCCAAATTCACCCTTCTCAAAAATCTCCTCGCAAATGACGTCACGTTATTCGACGTCAAATGATGACGTCACACATTTTGCAAATGGAGTCTGTTGTATCGTTTTCATTGCAACACCAAAATGTAAAAAAGTCACTTTCTTTTCAAACCTCGATTCTGAAAATTTGATAATATTCAATCGGACCTAACTTCCAGTTAGTGTGCAAAATCTCAAGGAAATCCGTCCAGTAGTTTTTGAGATATAAGCCGTGGAGTCGGGACAGACAGACACACACACAGACACACACACAGACAGATAAAGTCTGTAGGACCTCCAGTAAACCTGAAGGGATAAAGTCTGTAGGACCTCCAGTAAACCTGGAGGGATAAATATTGAACTCACCCGTACTACCTCTGGATGGTTTGTGCCCTGAACGAGATTGAAAAAGCTGACTTTCAGAGCAACTTGATGGATGGATGGATGGAGCTCTACGGCCTATCAGCCTGAGAGGGCTCTGTAAGGCCATTAAGCACGAAAATTACAAGAGTAGTTTAGACTAAGCGCAAATCAAGTCACGATATCCCTATTTATTCGTCTCTTACGAATCGTGTAGGGAGACGCGGTGGGTCTATTCATTTAACCCCCAACCCACAGGGGGCTGGAGCAACTCGAACCATCCCCTTCACCACTGCCATCAGATCCTGCCACCTCGAGCTGTAAGAACAAAAACTGAGATTCAGAAAATCATGTCCCTGACTCAATGAAACTTTTAGATAGCATAGGATAGAAGATCTGAAACTGCACGGGTCAGTTTTATTTTTATGTAAGTGATCAGCAACAAGTGCAGAGAAAGGGTGGGGTAGGGAGTGGGGGGTGGGGGGAAAGGGTGGGTGGTGATGATGGAATGTGGGTCAGGTGTGTGTGTGTGGAACAGTGCGGAGAGGAGATTGTGAAGATAAGTCTATTGTTTTCCTATTTACGTCCCTTAAAAAGAGCTAATTATTTGGACAAATTTTGTTTTCATACATAATCTGCCATAACATGTGTTTGCCTTTGATGTGCAGGCCCCCAAAATAAATCCTTCTAAATGCAGTTAAGTATCCATACCTGCAGAACTTCTCCACCTTTGGGTTCAACTTTCAATGTGCTGAAAGATTGAGTCTGCTGTTAATCAAGTGGAGGAAAAACTAGCAAACCAAGAATTGTGGGTTCAACAGTTGCATTTAATTAAAATCCTGGGACAGATGTTGGAGTTGCGCCGTTTAACCAGACAATCTACAACTGCATCTATCATGCTCATCCTAAATGTCGACTGTCTGTTGATCTCTAATGTTTTCCAGTGCCTATTCTAATTCCGTGTCAATCTCGCTCCTTTGTCCATGCATAACTGAAGGATTCCTATCCTTTCCTGGTTCATCCTGCATCATTTCTCTCTCTCAATCTTCTGAAAATCTCTATCAACGTGAACATCTTCTACTGCACTATTTGCACACCATAAGTACATTAACCTGTTTCTGCCATCATCCATGCTTGCCTTATGAGACGAAGACATCGTCCAGTGGAAGACTGTCCCAGGGAAGATGAGAAAGAAAAAGCATTTGTGAAGTAACAGAGCTGAAAGAGCTTTTGAGACATTTCATGACCTTCCTCTCCAGGGGTCAGAAAGGGAATAAAGTAGAGGGATGCAATTTCTAACAATTAGCCAATGAAAATATTTTGGGGCTAACATTGTCAATTTTAACAATAGGGATTTTCTGGCCACATTAAAATATTTACATTTAGTATTGGTTGTTAATTTTTACAAGCACATGCAAAAAAAGTACTATATTTGCTTGATTCTGGATGGAGGGGGATGACCTTCTTTCTAGGGATAGCATTGCCATTTGTGGCAGGAAGATCACACTGGTAATCCACTATTCAGGTTTGAAACGGTCACACTCAAGTGTGACAGTATCTCAAAAACAAGAAGACACATTCAGTCTTTTCCACAATAATTTAATACTGGATAGGCGTGAACATCCCATGGTTACATTGCAAGCACTGCATCATGCACTATGCATGTGAGCCATGCCATCCGAGTTCAAACTACAAACTAAACTCCATGTCATTTTGAACCTCAAGGCTGGTATAGTGGTGTCCCACCCTGAAGGAGGGAGGAAGGAAATACACCCTGAAGGATGTAATAATGTACAGCTGGACACATGTAGAGGGCAACTGTATCACAGATATTAGACCTTTGTGCCACCGGTTTCCTCTTTCCACTCTTTTGCAGAACTCCTGGTAGAAGTGCAGAGGGGAATTCAGGGAGTCAACACCAGCAAAATTGCATATGCATTGATCCATGCCTGCAATGTTGAATCAACTGTAAAAATGGAAACAGAAAGCTGCAAAAAGCAAAACAAGGTCTACAATTTCAAACAAATCATATTCTAATGCAAAAAGCATAGAAAGCAGCATCAGCATGCACATCAACAATCAGTGCAAAAGTCATTATATGCTGAGTATGTCTTGTTCTAGCTAGTGTTGCTGGGTACACATTAAACTGCAATTGATAAAAAACGATTTTATCAAATACTATAGAAAATTTCATCGAATAGTTTTGATTCCCATTAATGATCTATGGCAATATTAGTGCATTACCATTATGAACACTTCAAAGTAGTGAAAGCAGCATTGTGTACATCCAGAAAGGACCCAACTCCCCAGCCAAACACATAGTGAGAGAACAACAGCTGGAGACTTGGGTCTTGGCTGTCCAGCTCAATGCTGAAGATATCAAGCTGACAAGATTCGGCATTAATGCACAAAGATGCTCTCACATTACAGCACTCAAAAGTCCCAGATGCTGAAGACATTTTCTTTCAAAAGCTAACAAAATATCAAGTGTGAACTTTCATCAAGAACGGCATGAAGAGACGACAGACCAATCTGCCAGCCAATTATGCCCTACACTGGTCTTTACAAACACTTCTTATGGAGTCACAGTTGTGCCCTGGGTCTCTGGGGGAGCAAATCATTGGTTTAGTCACCGTTTAGAAAAATTATTCACTGTTGAGTAATGTAAGGGATAGCAGTAAGTCTGTTACTTCAATTTTGCTTCATAACATTAAAAAAAATGCTCCTACTGTAAAGAAAATCTCTGTGTCTGTAAGATTCTGTAATAATAAGTAGAAACCACAAAAATCCACTCCCATGACAAACCTCTGAATTTGATGCAGTCCATTTCCAGTTAATAAGAATCACACAACTGTCCAAAGCATTTCTACTCCTTTAAGTAATGTTGCTGCCAATGTGAAATAGTGGCAAACAACAACTACAGAGTGGTAACTTAATCTAATCCAAAACTAATTAACCTTTTCACTGCGCTGTATACGTAAGTCGTACGTCCTCTTTTGGCACTCAGCAATGCTGTATAGACGTACGTTGTATGTCCTCATCAATCGCTTTCTCTACAATCTCCCACAATGCTCAGAAAACACTGAAATCCTTACAGAGTTACTTCCCTTGAATGGTCTTCACTTTGAAGTACCACTAAAGCCCGGTTTTTAGGAAGGAATGCCGATATTTTGGGAACGTGTGCGACTTTGTGCATAGTGTTTGACCCAAGTCAACATGGCGAGTGGAAGCTTCCCTGGAGCATTGGATAATCCTGATCCTTTGGATCGATCCTGACAGTGACGATGATTTTGACTAGGATGAAGAAAAGCTACTTGTTGTTGATGCCAGCGACCCACTTTTCGACCCTCGTCGGATTGAGGGGATGGACTCAAGAGTCATCTGACGATTCAGCAGCTGCTCCAAGTGGTGAATGTTACTTACCTGTCTCCCCTGCTTCTCGTCTTATTTGTTTACTTATTTCAGTAATGCAATCGTCTCTCTTCTGTATTTGTGAGTGTTTAGATTCTGATAGAAGCGTGGACGAGCGATCTGCCGTGATTGGATCGAGAGAGTTTGTGCAGAGGCATTCGGTGGGTGGTATCATTCAAAAGGGGGCGTATTGAAGTGTGACACTCCCATCCTGACAGACTAATGCATATGAGGATATTATGTGTCATGCCATTCACTTCCATAGCTCCTTGTTATGTCTTTTTGCATTGTTTATGTTAGAAGTACATGTTTTAGTCTTCTGACCTGTGAGTTCATTTGTCTTGAGGGTGAGTGTTACAATCTTTACTTGACCTGCGAGTTCATTTGTCTTGAGGGTGTGTGTTACTATCTTTACTGCAAATTGCCTATGTGTGTGTGTAAACATTGTAAATTTCTTCTCTACCATTCCGGCTTTTCCCATCTTTTCAAACCAAATATCTGCTCTACTCTCAGTGTTGTTTTTGTTATCTTGGGAATGGGGTTGGGGAATTGTTTTCTCTGAGATTACAGCTCTTTGTTGTTGGTATTGTTGTTGTTGCTGTCAAACTTGTGAATTTATGTCTCTTCAGGGTCATGGTTTCATTCTGTTTACTACTGATCACTTTGTTGTCTGCTAATAGAGTGGATTTTGTTATGTCCAGGTTCATGTGTCATTTTGAAGTCATGCTTGACTTTTCTATGTGATTTACAGGAAGTCATGGAGATTTTGTTTGTTCACTGGAAAATTCTTGTACCTCTTCCCCACCCCATCCATGCCCCTTCTCACTCTTGTGAATAGATTTAGTGAGTGCTTGCAATACTTTCTTTCTACAGGTGCACAGCAGCTGACTGCAAGAGGGAGAGGAAGAGGCAGAGGGAGATCCAGGAGAGGTCGAGGAGCTGACCGGGGAGGAAGGCGTCAATTTTTGTACATTACAGTGATTTATCTTTGTTTTGCATGTAGCATGAAACTTTAATCTATAAATAAATATTGTCAAAATAATCTTTGGCTTTTTAGCTTTCACTTGCTATGCTATTTTACATGGGTATCTTCAATAGACTTCAAGATATAACCAAAATGAGACAACATGGATCAGGTTCGTGAAAATTTGTTAGCATAGGACTCTGCATAAAGCGTCAGCAGTGAAAAGGTTAAGTACAGACTAATTCAACCTTGCCACCATGGTCATATCATTCTACTTTGTGCAAAAAACCCTCTTTGGAAAAATGCATCTACCCTAGCCCCCAAAACAATACAGTGACATTCACTGGAGGTTGGGGGGTCTATTCTTAGCTCTGGAGTGGCAAAACTAAAGAACTAATTATGACAACATTTCAATCAACAACATCCATTACACGAAAGGGAAAGCTCCACTGCTGACCATGTCCAAGCCCTGGAGGCAGGTCAGACAAAGAGACAGCCATGCCCTAAGCTGCCTGGTGAAGACTGGGGGCTGAAGGTGCCAGCAGTCTCAGCTCAGGCAAGATCAAACTAGGGGCTGCAGCTTTACAAGTGGGCGTCACCGCCCTCATGGATGGTCCTGACCACGTCGTCGATTGCGTCCACCACATAGTCGATGTTCTTGGAGGTCAGGCCACACATGTTGATGCGTCCTTCCCTCAGCATGTAAATGTGGTAGTTGTGGATCAGGTGGTCCACTTGCTTGGCTGTAAGGAGATGTGATGGCCGATTTTTATTGCATGCTTCACTTCCTTGGCGCTTTGCAGTATAGGGAAGAAGGTAATGTATATAGATTGACTATTACACCATTTCTTGGGCCCCACCTTACATTTCAACCAAAATCCAGCCAAACTTAAAGAGTCTGCAAAACTGAAAGCTGAATCAATTTTAACTAATTTCAGACATTGCACACAATGTGGGCAGCTGCAAACTAATGTATTTCTTTCAGAAGAACATTAAGTGTGGCATAGAATTACAGTGTTACAGTTGAATTGCAATCGGAATGTTCACAGCTTGGTAGAATGACCAAACAACTACGTAAACAATAGAACACCTGTGCAATATCGCAACACACCAGTGTTCAATGCTGTGTCATACCAACAAACACACAAATCTCAGCAGACTAGTTGACTTTGTTGAATCTTCACGAAAAGCCATTAGGTGTACACAAGAAACACTTAACTACTGTCACGACTCAGTTTATTATTTTTTTAATTTTATGGAAAAAATTTTGAGAAAATGTTATGACTAGTGGTGATGCACCTTTAACCCCTTATAACCAGATGATATGCGCGCGTTACATCTCCCTTTCAGACCGGATGCTACGCAGACGTCACATTTGACAGTGGTGTACTTCTTGTTTCTAGGAAGTGTAGAAGTGAAGAAACACATTTTTTTCATGAGTATTGTCAACTTAGTGTTTTTTTCCTTTAAAAAACTCAGGTTTTAGGAAGCTGTTTTCATCACATGCTGTAGGTCATAATGGGTTAAGTGTTATGCGGTGTCAGCACTTACTGAGTCCGCCCTTTTTGGGACGTTTTGCATGTGTGGTTTTTTCAGTTCTGCGGCGGCTTGTGCAGAGCGTTTTCTTTGTGCATAATTGTGGGTTTTTTTTGCGTCCTGCATCGTTTATATAAAGGGTGAAGAAGATTGGAGGATAAGAAATTGATTCTAAGAACTGTAATTGTTAGGCCCGCTGGGCGGTTTTAAAGGTCTTTTATTTGTAATAATTGGTTTGTTTTCTTTGAGTTCTCAGTTTTGTTTTCAGTTATTGAGAGTTTTTGTTTGACAGATGTCTATGTGTAATGTAATACTCGATTGTTTTATGTAAATTTCTGTTTGTGGCATGTGTGTTCTTAAATGTGATTAGTGACTGAGGAAGGAGTTTCCCTTATTTTATTTTTTTAACTGTCCGGTTGGTGGTTGAGCCAGTTACCACCTACACCAACTGTGACAACTACTGAAGACTTTTCATCTACACATTACCATGAAGGACATCAAAGTGTTAAAGGGGGTTAGTATGTACCGATGACATACTTTTCCTTCCTCAAGGTGCTGCTACCGTCTGTATGCATGTAAAGGCATGATATGTATACATATGTGACCAGCCATGACAAAACCAGTGCTAAGTCGATTTTTTGACAAAATAGGGTTTTAATATTTTTGAATTGTGCATTCATTTCTGTTTGTTTTGATATAGGAATGAACAGTGTGAGTTAATTAGAATAGGAGTTACAGGCATTTCAAGTTGGGTACTAAAGCAGCGGTCATTTTGAAAAAACGGTCTAAGAAGATTTACCCTCTTCAGACATTAAACACCTTAGCAACGGTATTTGAAACTCCGTTTCCAAAAATAGCTGACCTTATTTTTCTTCGACATCCACAGAGCGGGAACGCTGAGAGAGCGGCCTTTCTAACGGTATATAACTTGAAGAGGTTCTGCAAGGGTTTAGGTGTGTTTATTGCGGCTAAAATGAGGCAATTAACGGTAATTACAGGGAGCTTTTGAAACAATACATAACACAAAAGTCTTTATTTTACCATCAAAATATAATTCTTCAACATGTTTATTTTACTGGCATGATAGTTTGAACCATGTAGAATCTATTTTTATCAAAAAGTGAAAATCACCCAGATTGACCCTCCCTGCCTTTTTTCAGTCGTAGCGCAAAATAGTGCCGCGCGACTTAGCACTGGTTTTGTCGTGGCTCGTCACATATGCTACTTATTGGCTTCTTTTCCTCAGTGCCAAGGGATTTTCAAGAGCTACCACCATTTTCCTTCATGCTCTACTCTCCTCCCATGTAAAGCACAGATAGTGGATTTGCTTCATTGCTCGTTGCCCTTGGAGTTAAGCCCCATCCTGGCAATGCCACAAGGAAGCTGGGTCGAGACTCACGGTTGAGGCCAGTGAAGCTGAACATGCCGATCTGCTGGATGATGTGCTCCCAGGTGCCAGGAGTGCCCTTGGCCCGCAGGCGCTTGTACATCTCCTGCCGCATCTGCTGGATGCGGTTAGCCATGGTGCGCACCTGGTCACGCCTGAAACAAGTGTACACATTGCATAAACTCATTGCTTTTATATAGCAATTTATCACCAATGTCTCAGGGGCTCTCTCCGCTTCACACTTGACCCCTCGTCAGCTGGCCACAACCAGTTCTTGAATTAGATTCCCAGCTGCAGGATTCTGGCTTTGCTTGGGGAGTGAAGCAAGATGGAGACTAAATGGAATGGGCATGGTGGTGATTCTTGAGCTCTGGACTTGAACTTCAATGAAATGCACTGACTGCCCATTCAAAATGGTCTCCCATGCAAGGGTGGGGTGATTACATTTGCAAAATAGCAACTTCATGAATACACCTCCTTTCAGGAGAGTTGGTGCTTGTGAAAGAAGGTAGGGTGCCATGGTGCGGTCCACGTATAGGACAGCGCAACTGCTTCTCTCCTTCTCACTGTAAGAAACCCTTTGGAATCTTTCCTTGGGTTTTACTTCCAGCCATTACTCGGGAGAGCACTTACACCAAATCCTGTAGTTATGCTTGTTATATTTCACACATTCATTGCATCAACTCATGTCTTTTGCATCAACTGTTGCGTTGCAGAGTTGATTTTCTCATTTTATAATCTGAGGGTATGCAAACATACACAAAGCGAATCCTTACCGATAGCTGTTACATTAGTTCAAAAAGATGATTTTACAATAATATACACATTGCATAATGTCCATCTTTTAAAGCTCATTTTTCTGGTTTAAAAGTCCATTTTTCCAGTCATGTACATTATAAACAGTGCAAAAGAGGCGAACTGACGCATTTATGCAGCATAGAGAACCACTATCCAGATGCTTTAGGAAAGCATTTCTGTATGACTATGTGTGACTAGCTCCTTATGGTATTACAAATACCAAATTAATACTACAACACACACACACAACACACACACACACACACACACACACACACACACACACACACACACACACACACACACACACACACAACCCCCCAAAACCAAAAGAAAACAAAAAAAAATTCTTCATTATCAATGTCTTAATCACATCCTATACCACATAATGACTATATAAATAAGAAAAAAGACCAAGATAATCAAGGCCAATACATATTAATTGTACACCTTACCCAATGCAGCACAACATTTAGAAATGGACAGTATTTCACTAATACCCACTTTATGATCAAGGGGGAGACAATTAGTTGACATGATGGACCTTGCAGTCAAGGGGGAGGCGACTCTGCCAATTTAAGGGGGGAAGAGAGGAGAGAGAGAAATCTGCTTCTTCAGAAAAAATTGCAATTCAATGGATTTACTCAATCCTACAGGAAACAACTAAGAATTATTTTTTGCAAATGCAGACAAAGGATCCCGGAGTCATTCTACCAGCTAGAATGTTTCTGTTCTGCAGAATCAGTGAAGACTGGATCCAAGACAGGGATATCATGTAGGCCTTCATCCATTTGCATGTGGGTACAGCCTCAACTCATCCTCTCCATGGCCTCTTTCTCCTTCTTCAGTCTATATTTTTTCCCACAATATATTCTAACTACTGGGTTTAGTGGGGTTTTTTTTTCTCTCTCTCCCTCTCGCATATCCTTGGCAGCAAAACCACAGCCAGAGTAACTGTCGATAAACTACAACCATTGACAACTGAAAATGAAATACACGGAGTATTGCATGACATATTCAAGACTCACCACTCCTCAAAGTAGGCCGAGTTGTTGAGCACCGTGGCCACAATGCGGCCGCCATGGTTGGGTGGGTTGGACCACAGCGCCCTCACAATGATCTCGCACTGAGACTTGATCTGCGGAATGACGTCTGGGGTCTTGGCCACAAACACCAGATTTCCACTGCGCTCATCTGGAAGGGGCATTGACATGTGGAGTGAATGGCCACCGATGCATCTCAGCTCAGCAGCAAATTTTCACTTGGAGAGTATACTTGCTTTGAGATGATAGCGGCAGTCTTAACATTCCCACACACAGGCCACATCTCTCTTGTGAACTCTTGTGCTAAGTTTGCTTCACTGAAACAACAGCCACCAATTAAAGAATAAGTAAATATAAAATTGTTTGAAGCATCTAAGTTGCTGGTTTTCAGCTAATATGACTGACATCTAGTATCAGAAGGGAGATATCATATAACACTTCATCTGATCAGACCACTAATAAAATCGACCCATCAGAATTTTCCTCTTCAAGTGACATGTTTCCTGTCTGCTTCATCAAGCCGACTGAAGGCATACAGAAATCCAGAGGTCAACACACATATCTGCTATGGACAATTCTACATTTCTTGTCGTGATGCGTTCTGAACAAACACCATCAGCAAAGATATAAATAGTTGTGGTTAAGGTAACATGGCAAAAAAATTAAAGGGTCAGTAGGTTGGCCTGAACCTTATATTTTTATCTTTAGAAGCCAAGTTGAACACAAACAGAACTTTTCTTCACTGATAACACTTTTTTCCCAGCTTAAATAATGGATTTCCAGGCTGTTCATGGGGCAGAGAAGATGGGACAGCACGCAGTGCATTGTTTACCAATTTATTTGTCTTTTTTGCCTGATGGAAATAACAATGGCTGCGCTCGATTTAACTGCAGGAATCCGCCGAATCGACAGCTTTCGTGCCAATCGAGTGCTTTCGGCTGATCAACATGGCGGCACAATTGTCGTGTTTGGAAGAGTTACTAGACAGCGGTAGCGATGATGAGGAAATGTGCTGTCTTCTTGGTTTATGGTAAGGTTTGAGGTTATTGTGTAAATTGAACATTTTCATTACCACTACCTATGCCCTAATAAGTGACTCCTGAGCCTAGTGCAGTCAAAGACCCTTTGTACACAAGACCGCGCACTCGAGCGATTTGCCTTTACGCAAAGGGAGGTCAGAATGTAGAGTTATGTCCCTTTGCGAGAGAATTTTCAATTCGAACTTAATGCAGGATTTCTCACTGTCAACCACACATAGTGCACACAATAAAGAAAAAAATCGTAATCTACTTCAATTGTCCAGCTGAGATTGCAGCGAGGTGACAAATTAAGGCACACATGAGTCAGCGGAGAACGAATTATCAAATATTTTCAGTGTTGAAGCGTCACAAAACATAAACCCTAGTCTGGTCGTCGCCATCTTGGATCTTCGTTCGCCGCAGAAAACCTGACGGCGGACCCGGCGGTTCGCCGGGTGATCCGCTGGTCACGTGACCTGAAGCAATCGAGCGCAACAAAAAATCTGCCGGTGCGCCGTCTCGTCCGCCAGCAGATTCCGGCGGACAAATCGAGCGCAGCCACTTTAACGTTGGCAGAAAAAATAAGGTCAGTCAGCTTACTGTTACTACAACTGTTTTTGCTTTTTTCTTCTTACTTAAATACTAGTCTATGGTTCCTAGCTTACAGTCTTCAAACTTCCCAATGTAAAAGATTCCTGCTTCAGCTGTCTTGGACGAAAGTCAAGGTGAGCCGACAGGGTATCTACGATTCAATCAGTGTCACCATGAGGCACCATTATTGAGAGTTTTTCCATTTCATTCTCAGGCAAAATAGAAAATACAGGAAAGTGCCCATGCTTAGTTTGAGATTTAAATCTCCACCACCAGGCCTGACAGACAGATGCATCGGCACAGGTTTCTTGACCAGTCTGGAAAACATGCACTTGTAGGAAATATGCAAGTCCGTTTGAATTTTTTACAAAGTCAAAAAGATGGCAGCAATCTCATATGCTCCCAAAGATGCAGCAGTTTTAAATGGTGGGTTCACAGACACTGAATAGAGAAAGCAGATTAAAAGCATGGAAAAGAGGGGGGAAGCCAGCAACTAAGGTGTTTGGAGGGGGTGTTTTGGTTACGGTAACACAAAAAAAGAAGGATGTGTGTGTGTGTGTGTGTATGTTGTGTATGTGTTTGTGTGTGTATGTGTTTGTGTGTGTGTGTGTTTGTGTGTGTATGTGTGTGTGTGTGTGTGTGTGTGTGTGTGTGTGTGCAAGTTCTTCTTTGTTTTAAGGAAACCAGATTGAGACTGTGCATATTTGTGTCTGTGTATGTGCAAGATTGAAGGAATTTCATGTATACACTACATTCATCTGAACATAAATCAAATTTTCTCTTTTGCTGAAAACACGTTATTTACTTAGATAGTGCTCATAAGGAAGATAGGACAGCATGGAGTTTGCTGTTTACCTTCCATGTCTTTTCTCTCTCTCTCTCTATTTTTCATGATTGGAAAAAGTGTAGGGTCGCAGGAAAAAAATTGAGTTCTAAAGGTTACCATAACTACAACTTTTTCATTCATTTTTTGGGTGGCCGGGGTGGGGGTGGGAGGATAAGGGGGCCTTATGGTGAGAAACTTGGTGTCTGCACAGTTGCATGCCTGTACTCATACAGAAAGGTCGACTCGCACTGTATCCACATACAGATCTCTCCATCATTAAGTGGCATTGGTCTTTACGACTGGGGTTAGTCTCCATGCAGCATGAATCAAAAGCTCTATTGTAGATGAGGCAGAACCAGCCTCATTTCGGTGTCAGACTAGCGATCAATGTTTAGTTACTGAATTACACAGCATTACATCATCAATGTACACAAAACCTATGGGTACATCTCTTTTGAAATAGAAATCAAATTAATGGAAAACAGTTAATGCATCATTTTCAGCTTTCGAATGAAGGATACAGTTGGCAACAAGACATGAGGTATCTATATCTGCATCTTCATCAAAACTTAGTGACTAAAGAAAAATAAGTAAACTTACACTTAGAAAAGCATATATTATTTGAACAACAGAAAGTTTTCTCCACATTTGCCTCAGAAATATAAAATGTGATGAAGAAGTAGTGTTTTCCACAGCTCAGGATCCCAAAGTATTTGAACGTTGATCAAGGGTCATCCCATTCAAAAAGTAGCGTTAACCCTTTCTTGTTCAGTCAGTAAAAGCCAGTACACCTGCCATCTATTCAACTTGGTGAAAGTCCGCAGGAGGAGGGTGCAGAGGGTGCCTCAGTTACACATGTGTTTCCCATCACAATAATGTCCGCGTATTTGAATGGTCAGCTTTGAGATCGTAATACCATTTTCAGACAATAATTTCCCCTGAGAGTGTGGGGAGGGATGTTCTCCAGGCAGCTGTAACTCGCAACACGCATGTCTCAATTCTAGCAACCTATTTTAGTTTCACCATCTGAACAGGAAAGGGTTAAATCAACATCTTAAACTTATCACTGTCCCTACACCCTGAACAATAATTAGCTTGTATTCAAAATTCTATGATCTTTATTCATTTCTTAATTTCCTCACAATATCCATTCATGTCGAAGAATTTCAGGAGGGGGGAAAAGACATGTGAAGAGGGAAACACAGACATAAAGGCCTCCGAGGCACACGAGGCAACCAAAGTCTCTTGCCACGTTGCTTGCGGCCGGTTGCTTGCCATGTGGCAGGCAATGCTGGAGACTGCAGCTCGCACACGCTTCCACTGTGATTTTTCACCTCTCGCCACGTTGCGAACACGTCGACCCAAGGACATATGGTTCTGCGTGTGACCTGCATTTCGAAATTTAAAATGTAGAAGCTTTCATGGCCTATCGATGCATTCAACATACAGCTTTGATAAATTAATGCTGTTCATGGCTTACATTTTCTTTGGATGGGGTTTCTAGTGTCCCCAAATTCAGCGTTGTCTGAGCGAAGCGAAGACTACGTCCGCCATTAAATGTGCAATAGTCGCGAGAACACGAGAACGAG